>PVJL010012792.1:0-12445 GCA_004026885.1 Lyroderma lyra | reverse complement strand
TATCAGGAAAAATGGGACAAAGTTGGGGCAACTAGAAAGAAACAAAAATAAAACAAAAACAAAGAAATAAGTAATGGCCAGAGGAAATCTTCAGACATCGATCATCACGTTAAATGTTTATGAACTGAACTCACCAATAAAAAGATACAGAATAGCAGAGTGGATTAAAAAACAGAACTCATCCATATGCTGTCTCCAAGAAACACACCTGAGCCATAAGGACAAACACAGACTCAGAGTGAAAGGATAGGAAACAATACTTCATGCAAATGGTAACCAGATAAAAGTAGGAGTTGCCATACTAATATCTAATGAAATAAACTTTAAGTTAAAAAAGATAGTAAAAGAGAAGGATGGACATTACATAATGATAAAAGGCACAATACAACAACAAGAAGACTTGACACTAATTAATATATCTGCTCCAAACCAGGATGCACCAAAATATACAAAGAAACTACTAACAGATTTGAAAGGAGAAACTGGTGAACACACAATCATTGTGGGAGACTTAAATACCCCGCTAACAGCCATGGACAGATCATCCAAACAGAAAATAAATAAGGAAACATCAACTCTAAATGACACATTAGAGCAATTGGACACCATTGACATTTACAGGACACTTCATCCAGCAAAAAGAGACTATTCTTTCTTTTCTAGTGCATATGGAACATTCTCAAGGATAGACCACATGCTGGGACACAAAAGTAGCCTCAGCAAATTCAAGAAGATCAAAATCATACCAAGTGTATTCTCAGACTGCAAACCTTTGAAATTGGAGATCAACTGTAAAAGGAAAGCAGAAAGAAACACATATACATGGAGATTAAACAACAGCTTATTAAAAAGGGACTGGATAAAAGAACAAATAAAAGATGAGATTAAAAAATATATAGAAACTAATGACAATGAAAATACAACGTATCAGAATTATTGGGACACAGCAAAAGCGGTAATAAGAGGGAAATTTATATCACTACAGGCCTATCTTAAGAAACAAGAAAAATCAGAAGTAAACATCTTAACATCCCATTGTAAAGAACTCGAAAAAGAAGAGCAGACAAAACCCAAAATCAGCAGAAGGAAAGAAATAATAAAAATTAAAGCAGAGCTAAACCAATTAGAGAACAGAAGGACAATAGAAAAAATTAATATTACGAAGAGCTGGTTCTTTGAGAAAGTCAACAAAATTGACAAACCCCTGGTGAGACTAATCAAAGTACGAAAGGAAAGGACACAAATATCCAAAATTAGAAATGAAAGGGGAGAAATTACCACTGATACCACAGAAATACAAAGGATTATAAGAAAATATTATGAAAAACTTTTTGCCACTAAATATAACAACTTAGAAGAAATGGACAAGTTTCTAGAAACTTATAGCTTACCCAGACTGAACCAAGAAGAACTGGATAATCTAAATAGACCAATTGATAGTGAAGAGATTAAAACGACTATCCATAATCTGTCTAAAGAAAAAAGCCCTGGACCAGATGGTTTCACCAATGAGTTTTACCAAGCATTTAAAGAAGAATTAACACCTATCCTCCTCAGACTGTTCTAAAAAATTGAAGAAGAAGCAGTACTTCCTAACTCGTTCTATGAGGCCAACATTACCCTAATACCAAAGCCTGGCAAAGACAACACAAAGAAAGAAAACTATAGACCAATATCCCTGAAGAACACAGATGCAAAAATTCTAAACAAAATATTAGCAAACAGAATACAACAATGCATCAAAAAGATCATACATCAAGTGGGATTCATCCCAGAAGCACAAGGATGGTTCAACATACAAAAAATCAATCAATGAGATACACCACATAAACAAAATCAAAGATAAAGACCATATGGTCATTTCAATTGATGCAGAAAAAGCTTTCAACAAGATGCAACATCCGTTTATGATCAAAACACTAAATAAAATAGGTATAGAAAGAAAGTATCTCAACGTAATAAAGGTCTTATATGACAGACCCTCGGCTAACATCATACTGCATGGGGAAAAGCTGAAGCCCATTCCCCTAAAATCAGGCACACACAGGGATGCCCCGTGTCACCACTTCTATTTAATATAGTAGTGGAAGTTCTAGCCACAGCAATCAGGCAAGAGAAAGGAATCAAAGATATTCAAATTGGGAAGAAGAGGTCAAATTGTCACTATTTGCAGATGACATGATCCTTTATATAACAAATTCCAAAGACTCCACCAGGAAACTATTAGAAACAATAAACGAATCTATTAAAGTCGCAGGATACAAAATCAATGTAAAAAAATCAACAGCATTCCTATATACAAACAACGAATCCACAGACAAAGAAATGAGGGAGTCAATTCCCTTTGCAATCACAACAAAAAGAATGAAATACCTGGGAATTAACTTAATGAAGAATGTGACAGACTTACACAAGGAAAACTATAAGACACTTTTGAAAGAAATTGAAACAGACTTTAAGAGGTGGAAAAATATCCCCTGTTCATGGATAGGAAGACTTAACATTGTTAAAATGGCCAATCTGTCCAAAGCAATCCACAGATTTCATGCAATACCCATCAAAATCACACAATCATACTTTCGTGAAATAGACAAAATAATTAGTAAATTTATATGGAACCATAAAAGACCTCGAATTGCCAAAGCAATACTACATAAAAAGAATAAGACTGGTGGCATTACATTCCCTAACTTCAATTTATATTACAAAGTATCAATAGTGAAAACAGCTTGGTAGTGGCAGAAGAACAGAAATATAGACCAATAGAATGGAACTGAAAACCCAGAAATAACTCACAAATTTATGGACAAATAATTTTCGGTAAAGGAGCAAAAAACATACAATGGGGAAAAGACAGCCTCTTTAGGAAGTGGTGCTGAGAAAACTGGAAAAACATATGCAAAAGAATGAACCTGAGCTGTGAACTCTCTCCATATACAAAAATTAACTCAAAATGGATCAAAAGCCTTCAGATCAGACCTGCAAGAATAAACTGTATAGAAGAAAACATTGGTACTAAACTTATAGAACTAGGACTCAAGGAAGCCTTCATGAATCTGACCTCAAAGGCAAGGGAAGTAAAAGCAAAAATAAATGAATGGGATTATATCAAACTAAAAAGCTTCTGCACAGCAAAAGAAACCATCAATAAGGCAAAAAGAGCCAACTGAATGGGAGAAAATATTTGCAAATAATCCATCAGATAAGGTTCTAATAGCTAAAATATTTAAAGAACTAATAAGACTTAACAACAAAAAACCAAATAACCCAATTAAAAATTGGGCAGAGGAACTAAACAGACACTTCTCCCATGAAGAAATACAAATGGCCAGCAGACATATGAAAAATTGCTCAACCTCATCAGCTATCAGGGAAATGCAAATCAAAACCACAATGAGATACCACCTCTCACCTGTGAGAATGGCTATTATCAACAAGACCAGAAACAACAAGTGCTGGAGAGGATGTGGAGAAAAAGAGACTCTGGTGCACTGCTGGTGGGAGTGCAAACTGGTACAACCACTGTGGAAGGCAGTGTGGAGATTCCTTAGAAAATTCGGAATGGAGTTACCATTTGACCCAGCAATCCCCCTTCTGGCGATCTACCCAAAAGACTTGAATACTTTTGACCGCAAAGGCTTATGTACCCCATTGTTCATTGCAGCGCTGTTTGCAGTGGCCAAAACATGGAAGCAACCAAAGTGGCCTGCGACAGATGACTGGATAAAGAAGTTGTGGTACATATACACAATGGTATATTCCTCAGGTATAATAAAAGATGAAATATTGCCATTTGCAACAAAATGGATGGATCTGGAGATCATCATGAAATAAACCATACAGAAAAAACAAAGAACTCTATGTCTTCACTCATATGTGGAATGTAAAAGTGAAAGCAACACGGGAAAAGAAATGAACAAACAAATAGACAACCCATGGACACAATCAGCTAGTTCAATATTTATTTGGGAACAAGTGCGTTAGGATGGAGAGAAAGGGGAGGGGGTGGGAGAGGAGGGAAGGGAAGCTAAATATAAGGTGATGGTAAGAGAACTCAGACTGGGTGGTGAACTTATTATACAATAAGTTGACAATGCACTGTAGAATTGTATGCCTGAAACCTATGTAATTTTTGCTAACAGATGTCACCCCAATAAGTCTAACAATAAAAATGAATTTAAAAAATATAATAAAATAGAGAATAGAAAAATAATAGAGAAGATCAAAGAAACTAAGAACTGGGGCTTTTGAAAAAATTAAGCAAGATTGGGAAACTTGAGCTAGATTAAGAAAAAAAGTAACTAAAAAAAATAAAGTCAGAAATGAAAGAAGAGGCATTACAATTCATACCACAGAAATACATAGGATAATAAGAGACTACTACAAACAATTACATGGCAGAAAATTGGATAATGTAGAAAAAATGGATAAATCCCCATAATCTGGAATTTAGCAAGACTGAATCATGAAGAAATAGTAAATCTGAACAGACCAATAACAAGAGATTGAATCAGTAATCAAAATATCAAAACCTCACAACACAGAAAAGCCCAGAATAGATGGTTTTACCAGTGAAATCTACCAAAAACTTAAAGAATTAATGATGGTGATTCTCAAAGTCTTCCACAAAATTAAAATGAGGGAACACACCCAAACTCAATTTATGAGTTCAATATTACCCTGATGCCAAAATGAGTTAAGGATGGTACAAGATTCAAAACAAAATAACTAATTACAGGCCATTATTCCTTAAGATAAAATATGGAAAAAATCTGCAACAAAATATCACAAACTGAATTCAACAGCACATTAAAAAGATCATCATTATGATCAAGTGGGATTGATCCTTGAGATGCAAGGAATGATTCAACATATGCAAATGAATAAATATGATACAGGATATTAACAGAATGAAAGAAAACTTATGTGATCATCTCAATAAATGAACTAAAAGCATTTGATGGTATACAATATACATTCATAATAAAAACTCTAAATAAATTAGGAATATAAGGAGCATACCTTAACATAATAAAGGCCATATGTGACAAGTCCATAGATAGCATCATATTCAAGAACAACAAATTGAAATATTTTCTTCTAAGATCAGGAACAAGGCAAGAGTGCCCACTCTTACCATTCTTATTCAACATAGTACTGGAAATTCTAGCTAGAGCAATTAGGCAAGAAATAGAAATAAAAGGCATACAAATCAGAAAGGAAGAAGTAAAATGGCCTCTGTTTTTAGGTGATATGATCTTATATATAAAGAACCATATACAACTTTCAGTCAAGATGGCAGAGTAGGTAAACACTGTGATCACCTCCTCTAATGATCACATTAATTACAAATAAGGTAAGAAAAATCATGACTGAGAATCGCATGAGGTCTTGCTGAACAAAAACTCTACAGCTACAAACATAGAAGAAGCCACCTTGAGACTGGTAGGAGGAACAGAGACACAGAATGGGCTGGTTTCACACCTGTGTGTGACAGTTAAAAATCAGGAGGGATTATCTCAGCTGCAGAGGTCTCCCAGGGGAGGAGTGAGGGGTCCTAGCCCCCACACCAGGCTTCCCAGCCCAGAGTTCTTGTGCTGAGAAGAGATGTTAATTTTCATGCTGCATAAATTCTGGCTGTGAAAACCAGCAGAGATTGTCACTGAGTGAGCTGGAAAACTATGCAATCCCAGGTTCTCTACTTAGAACTTCATGCGTGGATTTACCCATTGATAAACTTACTCACTCTGAGCTCCAGTGCTGGTGCAACAGCTTGGAAGGTGCCAGAAACATACAGGAAGTATTTGAGATGTTTAGCTTCAGGGTGAGAAGAGGAAGGGCAACTTTCTCCCAGAGGGAGGGATTGCAGGAAGCCATTCTTTCTTTGTTGAGTGCCCCTGCCCCCATGTGTACAGACACAGGCAGATGCCATATCTGAGTTTCCATCAAACTGGTTATAACTTTTCATCATCCCCACCCTACAAATTCTCTGAGACCCTGACCCATTCAACTTTCAGGCATACCTAAGCTGCTTGCAGTGGCTTTTCCACACAACCTGTCTTGGCTCATGCTGCAGACTTTCATAAAATCCTCAAAAGTTCACAAAACTAAAACAAGCAGCATCTGGCTTTAGAGTGTCCCATAGCTCTGACTGAGCAGCCCTAAGCCTGGTAGTAGTGGAAGCCAGCCTCAGTTCACAGATTGACCTGTTGAAGCAACTCCAAGTGTAGTGTGGGTGGTGGCCATCTGTGGATTGCTTTGTGGCTTATATCAGGTGGCTCTGATGAGGGCATAGGCTGTGGCTAAACATGGCCTGCACCATGTTCCTTCCCCAGAGGCCTCAAGGCTGGCATGCCTGATGGCTAACTTTGGACCAAGCTGGAGCACCACCTTGCTGCCTCCAATGATGAAACATGCAAAGGGCAGACTAGCCAGGCACCAGAGACTGGGTAAACTAAACCTGCTCTGTAGGGCAACTCTTGCATCACAACTTCTCTGCTGCAGTTATGGCCAGTCCTCACAACCAATCATATTGAGAATTAATCCCTCCCAATGATGTGTAAACAGCAATCAAAACTCATGGAGAGCAACATAACCCACATAAGGGACACCCCTGGAGCACCTGGCTCATGTGACCAGAGAGACAGCACCACTGGGTACCATAGAATAACTACTACATGAGGCCACTCTACTAATACTGGAAGGCATAGCAACCCTACCTAATACATAGAAACAAACAAGGAGGCAGCAAAAATGGGGAAATAAAAAAACATCACAAATAAAACAAGAGAACAAAGCTTCTGGAAAAGAACTAAACAAAATGGAAACAAGAAATCTATCAGATGCAAAATTCAAAACATTAGTTATAGGTATGCTCAATGATCTCAGAGAGAACTTCAACAAAGAGATAGAAAACATAAAAATGGAGATAGAAAACAAAAAATGACCAGTCATAAGTGAAGAATACAATAACTGAAATAAAGAATATATTACAGGGAATCAACAGTATATTAGATGAAGCAGAAATCAATTCAGCAATTTAGACGAGAAGGTAGCAGAAAATACTCAATCAGAAAAGAAAAACAAATCCAAAATATGAAGATAGATTAAAGGACCTCTGGGACAACATCAAGCATAACAAAATTTGCATTATAGGAATACTAGAAGAAGCAGAGGGAGAACGAGGAATTAAAAACCTATTTGAAGAAATAATGCTGGAAAACTTCTCTAACCTGATGAAGAAAATACATACACAAGTCCAGAAAGTACAGAGGGTCTCAAAGAAAATGAACCAAAACAGGCCCAAACCAAGACACATCATAATTAGAATGCCAAAGGTTAAACACAAATAGAATCTTAAAAGCAGCAAGAGAAAAGCAGTTAGTTACCCACAAGGGAGTTCACATAAAATCATCAGCTGATTTCTCAACAAAAACTTTGCAGGCCAAAAGGGATGGGCAGGAAATAGTTAAAGTGATAAAGAGCAAGGATCTACAACCAAGGTTATTCTACCCAGCAAAGCTATCATTTAGAGTTAAAGGATAAAGTGCTTGCCAGACAAGAAAAAGCTAAGGAAGCTCATCACCACCAAACTTGTGTTTCAAGAAATCTTAGATAAACTTCTTTAAGATGAGAAGAAAAACAAAAACCAAAAATATGAGTAATAAAATGGTAGTAACCACATATCTATCAATAATTACATGTAAATGTATTAAATGCTCCAATAAAACATAGGGTGGCTAAATGTATAAGAAAACATGCCCCTTACATATCCTGTGTACAAGAGACTCATTTCAGATTGAAAGACATACATAGACTGAAAATAAAGGAATGGGAAGAAGATATGTCATGAAAACAAACAAACAAACAAAAATGCTGGGGTGGCTATACATATACCAGAGAAAATAGACTTTAAAACTAAAGTTACAACAGAAGACAAAGAAGGTCCCAGTAATTCCACTTCTGGGTATTTATTCAAAGTAACTCAAAACGCTACTTTGATGGATGAATACATCCATATGTTCATTGCAGAATGGTTTACAATTGCCAAGATGTGGAGGTTGTCTGGGTATCTGTCAATGGATGAATGGATAGAGTAAGAAGTAGATATATATATTTGAAAATTGCTCAGCCATGGATGGGAATGGGTTCTTGCTATCTGTGGTGGCAAAAAATGAACCTGGAAGGTATTATGCTGAGTAGAGTATGTCAGTCAGAGAAAGACAGATGCAGTTTGATTTCACTTATATGTGGAATATAACAAACAAAATAAACAAAAAAGAAGCAAATGCATAGATACAGAGAACATATTGATGATTGCCAGATGGAAGAGGATTTGGGAGTGAGTGAAAAAGTGGGAGGGATTAAGAAGTAAAAACCAGGGGTTCACTGGTGGCGTAGTGGCTAGGCTTCAGCACTTTCAATGCCATGACCTGGGTTCGACTCTCAGCCAGGGAACCACCAAAAAACAAACAAAAAACAAAACAAAGAAGTACAAACTGGAGGAGACCTAAGATGGCAGCATGAGGGGAGATCCTTGAAACCTCTCCTGGAAAATACAGTTGAACAACTGGAATCCAATGGAGGAAACACTTAGTAGCACAGCCTGAGGTTAGAGATCCACACACATCACAAGAACACATCTGGAGTTCAGAGAAAGAGGGGTGAATGGGAGGGGGTGGAGCAGAGCAGAGTCGGGGCTGTAGAACATGAGCCAAGACTGGCAGAAAAACAAGCGAAGTGGGAACCAGGGTACATGGGCGAAAGAGCAGCACAAATCCCTGATAGGGTGAAGACAGAACCGACAAGAGTAGTGGCATGGGCAGTTGAAGCCCTGTGAGACTGCAGAAAAGTTAAACCCTGAATCAAATGGTGGTGCTCTGGGGCTCCAATTGGAGTGCTACACCCCAGGCAGGTTAGAGGCTAAACAAAGGCTGCCAAACTGATCTGGTCTAGAATAAAACCTCAGGTGAAAACTGGAGCCGACAGGTGTGGCAGCACCTGTTTGACTGTAAATTGGCTCTGGGAGAGTTTGAAACAGAGCCAGCTGCTGTGGAAAATGTGACTAGAACAAATCACAGTCCTGGGTGAAACACGGGCTCAGGAGAAAAGAGAAAGGCTTAGCCAGCAACACGTGCCCTACAGGGCCCACCAAGTACCCTACTAGCAGACTTCTGTTTTGGCCACGCCAGCCAGAGCCTGCCTGCTGGTCTTGGTGCATCCTGACCATGGCCCTTCCAGTGCTTTCAGTGCAGTGCAACCCAGACCTGCCCAGAGCTCTCCAGCATGCGCCAGTGCTCTTTTGTTTTGGCCTGTGCCTGCCCAGTGCTCTTTTGTTTTGGCCTGAGCCTGTCTGTCTGGGCCACCTGGTGCTCTCAGAGAGTGCCAATCTGGATTGCTCTTTTGTTTTGGCACACGACTGCTCAGTGCTCTCCAAGCATGCCAACCTGGGCTTTCCCAGTGCTCTTTTGCTTCAGGGTATGACTATTCAGTGCTCTTGGCATGCACAGACGTGGGACCACCCACTGCTTTCAGCACACGTCAAACCAGGCCCATTCAGTACTCTAGGCAGCGGAAAGTGAAACCAGCACCCAAGGGAATGGACCTATGATAACTAGCACCATCCTACCCCAGGCAGAAACTATAGACAAAGAGCCTGGCTGCTTCTCCCTAACATTCTTTCAAAGCTCTCTCCTCCCCAGTTTTTGACTCCAAGTGCCTGTTTTACAGCAAGCTAAGAGGCAAACTGCCATTACCCTGTGAGCAAAAACCAGTGCCCCTCCCAACAAAGTGTGTCCCTGCAGAAACCTGCAGGAGAGCTCAGGGAAACTTCAGAACACAGACACAGCAAGTTTTCCTTGCACTGATCTCAGAGACATAGCATACTATTGCTCATCACATTTTCCAAAAGAGGAGGTGCATTGAGAGCATTGAGATCAAGGGGACTGGATCAAAGAAGTGAAATCTTTCAGGAAAGCTCCCAAAATTACATTACCAAATAGCCAAGAGAAAATATTGTTATATGCTGCAGTGACACCAACTGGGAAGTGAAAAAAAGATCTCTTCATATCTGCCAGGGAAAAAATCCTCATGCCCAGGTAGAGAAACATGTCAAATAAAATGAGCACCTTGGGGTTCAATGCTGTTCAGAAAGAAAAAAAAAGATTCCAGAGAAGGAACTTATATATTTGGAAATACATGATCTTAATGACAGAGAATTATGACTGCAGTTCTTAAGAAGCTCAGAGAGCTTAAAGAATGTTGATAGAGTGCTCAGACACAGCTAATTGATCTCAGAAAGGAAAATGTGAGCAAAAGGAACACTTTAAAAAAATTAAACATATAAAAAAGAATCCAATAGAAATTCTGGAGATAAACCACACAATAAAAGAATTGAAGAATGAACTCACTACCATGAAAAATAAGGCTGATCAGATGGAGTAAACAATTAGCAACATTTAATATAGGAACTGAAATGCCACAGAAAGAAGAAGAAAGATATTTGAGAATAAAAAGAAATGAGTCATACAAGATATTTCTGACACCATGGGAAAGAACAGTATTAGAAAAATAAGAGTACCAGAAGAAGCAGAGCAGAAATCTACAAAGAGCTTATTCAGACAAACAGTAGAAAAGAACTGTCCAAACCTATGGAAAGATCTGGAACCCTAAATTCAAGAAAAACAAAAGAACCCCTAGCCACCTGATTTCTAGAAGATCTTCTCCAAGGCACAATATACTGAAGATGTCAAAAATCAAAGACAAGAAAAAATTCTGAAAATGACCAGGGAAGAAAATATTATCACCTTAAAAGAAAAGTTAATCAGGCTATTTTGAATATTTGATTCCCTTCCAGACAAGAATAATTTATCCAGCAAAATTATCATTTTAATCAGAAAGGAGGTATAAAGACCATTAAAAACATACAGAAGCTGAGGGAATTCTACGGTATGAAGCCAGCATTTAAATAAATAATGAAGGAGAACTGAAACAAAAAATCAAAATAATGGTAAGAGTTGGAATAACCAAAAAATAACAAAAAGAGGAAGTAATAGCCATAGGAAATCCTTATTTATCAATCATCAACCTAAATGTAAATAGACTGAACTCACCAATAAAAACTACAGAATAGCAGACTGAATTAAAAAAACAAAACCCATCCATAAAAAGAAAACCCATCCATATACTGTCTCTAAGAGACACACAATAGCCAAAAGGACAAACAAAGACTCATAGTGAAAGGGTGAAAAACAATATTTCAAGCAAATGGCATCCACCAAAAAGCAGGAGTTGCAATACTAATATCTGATGAAACAGACTTCAGGATAAAAAAGGTAACAAGAAACAATGATAAACTTTTTATAATAATAAAAGTGACAATACAACAACAAAAAGATATGACACTCATTAATATATATGCCCTCAATCAGAAAGCACCAAAATTTACCAAGCAACTACTAAAAGAACTGAAAGAAGAAACTGACAAAAAACACAATTATAGTAGGGAACCTAAACACCCCCTTAACAGCCATGGACAGATCATCCAAACAGAAAATAAATTAAAAATATATCAGCTTTAAATGATATATTACAGCAATTGGAAATAATTGATATTTATTTATTTATTTATTTATTTTTTAATTCATTTTTATTGTTAGACTTATTGGGGTGACATCTGTTAGCAAGGATTACATAGGTCTCAGGCATACAATTCTACAGTGCATCATCAACCTGATGCATAATAAGCCCACCACCCAATGTGACCTCTCCCTCCATCAACCCACACCTAACTTCCCCCCCTCCTCTCCCACCCCCTTCCCTCTCTCCCCTCCACAACCCACTTGTCCCCAAATAAACATTAAAATATTGATTGTGTCCATGGGTTATTTGTTTGTTCATTTCTTTTTTTCTTTGCTTTCAGTTTTATATTCCGCATATGAGTGAAATCATGCAGTTCTTTGTTTTTTCTGTCTGGCTTATTTCACTTAGCATGATGATCTCCAGGTCCATCCATTTTGTCGCAAATGGCAATATTTTATCTTTTCTTACAGCTGAGTAATATTTCATTGTGTATATGTACCACACTTCTTTATCCAGTCATCTGTCGCAGGGCACTTTGGTTGATTCCATGTTTTGGCCACTGTGAACAGCGCTGCGATGAACATTGGGGTACATAAGTCTTTGCGGACAAAGGTTTTCAAGTCTTTTGGGTAGATCCCCAGAAGGGGGATTGCTGAGTCAAATGGCAGCTCCATTCCCAATTTTCTGAGGACCCTCCACATTGCCTTCCACAGTGGTTGTACCAGTTTGCACTCCCACCAGCAGTGTACCAGAGTTCCTTTTTCTCCACATCCTCTCCAGCACTTGTTATTCCTTGTCTTGTTGATAATAGCCATTCTCACAGGTGTGAGGTGGTATCTCATTGTGGTTTTGATTTGCATTTCCC
>PVJL010012791.1:0-35306 GCA_004026885.1 Lyroderma lyra | reverse complement strand
GAGGAGGTGGGGAAGCTAAATATAAGGTGATGGAAAGAGAAGTCACATTAGGTGGTGAACTTATTATACATCAAGTTGACAATGCACTGTAGAATTGTATGCCTGAAACCTATGTAATCCTTGCTAACAGATGTCACCCCAATAAGTCTAACAATAAAAATGAATTAAAAAAAATTTTATTTGAATGTGGTGACTCATCCCTAACAGTTGTGATTTATGCAATTACTAAACAGGCTTTGAAAAAAATCCAAGCTAAATTTTTAGCTAAGGAACACCAGAAGCAGTCAATGCTCTGATTCTCTTTTCACAGGAAGAAAATAGTTTCTCTACAAATGAGTACCTGATTTTGTTATAGGAGAACTGCAGTGATGTCCTCTGCAAGTTATATATTGTATTATACATTTAATTATTTCATATAAGCATTGGAAAATTTATTTTAACACTCTACTGTATGATCCTATGCTATATATTTAATCTTAATGAGTCTTAGTTTTTTTTCTGTAAAATTAGATTTAGATGATCTCCAAGCCTTCTTCAAGCTAAAAACAAAAATCTGACACTGGTTTTCAGAATTGTTCAAGTTTGTTAATTTGAATGTGAATAATTCAAAGGCACACAAAAACACTATCAGAACCCCTCTCTATAGTTACATCATTATTTTTGAAAGATAATTTTCACAATTTAAAATTTGTTCCATTTTTAAACATAAAACTGTATAACTTAATGACGCATATACAGAGTCACATGTATAAGGTGTTGGAATTGAAAGCAAACATGTAATTTAAAAGAAATTTTTTTGGGGTGTCAAAGCAAGCTATATTAGGACAAAATTGCAATGACCTTCTAAAAGAGCCCCACTTCCTAATCTCTGGAAAAGCTACATGTAACTAGATGTACCAGTTCATCTATATTAATACCACCTTAGTAGAAAAATTTAAAGAGTGGTTTTATCAATATAAAGTATGCTAGAAGGGGGATCTATGTACAGCTATTGTTTTTTTGTTTTTGTTTTTGTTTTTTGTTTGTTTTTGCTGTGACCTTAACTTGTGCATAGGTGCAATCAAACTTTCAGGGTGATTTTACCCCAAGCACATTAAAAATTACAAGTTATCTGAAATTCCTGCAGACTAAGAAAGCAGAACTGATTTCAGGGTCTTCTATTTGAATTCTTAATAATGCCCCCTTTTCAGAAAAGACCTCTGAGTTGCAATTCAGAAAACAGGAGCCAAAGAAGTTTCTGCATCTGGAGGTGATCTTTTGGAAATGAAAAAGTTTGTTGCTACCAGAACCTAGTCCTTCTCTGTCACATTCCTTCCTTCTGCATCTGGGGGTGGATTACATGTATCTCTGTTTCAGAGATATGGGATAAACACACAAAGAAACAAAATATTTGTCTTCAATATATCAAGAACCCATGCTGAGCTTTTAAAAGTGACCATGAAGTGGGAAGAATTACCGATCTCTGTGAAATAATATTACAAAAGAAAAAATGCCTATTTAAGATACTATTACATATGATAATGAAATTGTTGATCAACAGAAAAATAAATTTCCTCTATGTTCAGTTTGCAAAGAACTTCAGGCAAGCATCTCTATTACAGTCTCATACAAATTCCCCATAAAGCACTAATGAAGGCAAATAAAAAGATGAAAACTCAGCAGCAGTGAAAAATAAGATGGAGAGACAACATATTAGCAAACCCTGAAAGAAATCTACTTATTATAAGACTGATTGAGCAGTGAAGAAAATGATTAGTACCCAATCAAGGCTCCTCTTCATGTGGCAGAGCATCCTGATCTGCCTACAAGAAGACAGGAAGGCATACTATTTTTCATTTATCATCTGCCCCTTAGCACAGAAATACCAGGGTCTGTACAGATTTAAAAAATGGCCCAATACTTTTCCATTGTAAGAACACTTTGAAGCCACCAATGTATTGTTTCACAACACTAGATCTTTTAAATAAATAAAATAATATGCATTTGTTTTTTATATTTACAAAAGAGATACATGTTCACTGTGGCATTGTTGAAAATTTAAAAAAATAAAAAAAAAGAATAAAGTTACTCTCAATCTCACTCCCCAGAGGTAACTACTATTAACTTGAGAATACATATCCATTCTCTTTTACCCATTATTTTATTTTTAAAAAAAGTAAAAGCATGTTATATATACAATTTCATAGCTTGTTTGTAAACTTAGAAAATAACATACTTCATGCCATCAAATATGTTTAGAACATGAATGTTAATAAGTGAATATATATTTTATTATTATATTTTGAATATATTTCATTATATATATATATATATACATACATATATATGTATGTATGTGTGTGTGTGTGTGTATATATATATATATTATTCCATTATTGCTTTGTATGCACGTACCATACACATTTTTAACCAGTTTTCTATTGTTGGACATAAGGGTTGCTTAGTTTTACTCTATTATCAATAACATTATTTTGAGCCTACATGTAACTTTTAATATATATACATGTTTACTTTCTATTTTTTATCTTTATTGTAAGACTTATTGGGGTGACATCTGTTAGTCAGGTTTCAGACATACAATTCTACAGTGCATTGTCAACTTGCTGTATAAAAAGTTCACTACTTAATGTGACTTCTCTTTCCATCACCATATATTTAACTCCCACTCCTTCCTCTCCCACCCTTCCCCCTTCTCCCCTCCCCTCCCCACTCATCCCCAAATAAATGTTAAACTATTGATTGTGTACATGAGTTAATTGTTTCTTTGTTCATTTTGTTTTTTCTTCCTTCATTGTTTTCAGTTTTATATTCTGCATATGAGTGAATTCATACTGTTTTTTGTTTTTACTGTCAGGCTTATTTTGCTAAGCATGATGATCTCCAAGTCCATCCATTTTGTTGCAAATGGCAATATTTTATCTTTTCTTACAGCTGAGTAATATTCCATTGTGTATATGTACCACAGCTGCTTTATCCAGTTATCTATCACAGGGCACTTTGGTTGTTTCCATGTTTTGGCCACTGTGAATAGTGCTGCAATGAATATTGGGGTACATAAGTCCTTGCGGACAAAAGTTTTCAAGGTTTTTGGGTAGATCCCCAAAAGACAGATTGCTGGGTCATATTGTAACTCCAATCCCAATTTTTTGAGGTACCTCCGCACAGTCTTCCACATCGGTTGTACCAATTTGCATTCCCACCAGCAATGTGTGAGAGTTCCTTTTTCTCCACATCCTCTCCAGCACTTGTTATTCCTTGTCTTGTTGATAATAGCCTTTCTAACAGATGTGAGGTGGTATCTCATTGTGGTTTTGATTTGCATTTCCCTGATAGCTAATGAGGATGAGCATTTTTTCATATGTCTGTTGGCCATTTGTATTTCTTCGTGGGAGAAGTGTCTGTTTAGTTCTTCTGCCCACTTTTTAATTGGGTTGTTTGTTTGTTTGTTGTTAAGTTGTATTAGTTCTTTATATATTTTAGATATTACCCCCTCATCTGATATATTATTTGAAAATATTTTCTCCCATTCATTTGGCTGTCTTTTAGCTTTGTTGATGGTTACTTTTTCTGTGCAGAAGCTTTTTAGTTGGACATAGTACAATTCATTTATTTTTGCTTTTACTTCCCTTGCCTTTGACGTAAGGTTCATGAAGTCTTCCTTGAGTCCTTGGTCTATAATTTTAGTACCAATGTTTCCTTCTATATAGTTTATTGTTGTAGGTTTTATATGAAGGTCCTTAATCCATTTTGAGTTAATTTTTTATATGGAGAGAGTTCACAGCTCAGGTTCATTCTTTAGCATATGTTTTTCCAGTTTTCCCAGCACCATCTACTAAAGAGGCTGTCTTTTCCCCATTGCATACTTTTTGATCCTTTATCAAAAATTATTTGTCCATAAATTTGTGAATTTATTTCTGGGTTTTCATTCCTGTTCCATTGGTCTATATTTCTGTTTTCCTGCCAATACCAAGCTGTTTTGACTATTGCTGCTTTGTAATATAAATTGAAGTCATGGAGTGTAATGCCACCAGCCTTATTCTTTTTATATAGTATTGCTTTGGCAATTGGAGGTCTTTTATGGATCCATATAAATTTGATAATTCTTTTATCAATTTTGTGGAAGTATGATTGTGGGATTTTGATGGGTATTGCATTAAATCTGTAGATTGCTTTGGGCAGAATGGCCATTTTAGCATTGTTAAGTCTTCCTATCTATGAATAGGGGATATTTTTCGATTTCTTAATGTCTGTTTCAATTTCTTCCAAAAGTATGTTATAGTTTTCCGTGTATAAGTCTGTCACGTTCCTTGTTAATTCCCAGGTATTTCATTCTTTTTGTTGTGATAGCAAAAGGAATTGACTCCCTCATTTCTTTTTCTGAGGATCCATTGTTTGTATATAGGAATGCTGTTGAATTTTGTACATTGATTTTGTATACTGTGACTTTACTGTATTCATTTATTGTTTCTAATAGTTTCCTGGTGGAATCTTTGGAATTTTTTATATAAAGAATCATGTCATCGGCAAATAGTGACAATTTGACCTCTTCTTTCTCAATTTGGATACATTTTATTCCTTTCTCTTGCCTGATTGCTGGGGCTAGAACTTCTTGTACTATACTAACTAGCAGCAGTGACAGGGGACATCCCTGTCTTGTTGCTGATTTTAGGGGAATAGGCTTGAGCTTTTCCACATTCAGTATGATATTAGCTGAGGGTTTGTCATGTATGGCCTTTATTATGTTGAGATACTTCGCTTCTATACCTAGTTTATTCAGGTTTTGATCGTAAATGGATGCTGTATCTTGTTGAAAGCATTTTCTGCATCAATTGATATGACCATATGGTATTTATCTTTTATTTGGTTTATGTGGTGTATCACAATGTTTTATTTTCATATGTTGAACGATCCTTATGCTCCCAGGAAGAATTCCACTTGATCGTGATGTATAATCTTTTTGATTCATTGTTGTATTCTATTTGCTAATATTTTGTTTAGGATTTTTGCATTTGTGATCATCAGAGATGTTTGTCTATAGTTTTCATTTTTTGTATTGTCTTTACCAGGTTGTGGTATTAGGGTAATGATGACCTTACAGAATGAGGTAGGAAATCTTGTTCCTCTTCAATTTTTTGGAAGAGTCTGAGGAGAATTGGCATTAATTATTCTTTGAATGTTTGGTAGAACTCATTTGTGAGACCATCTGGTTCAGGGCTTTTGTCTTTAGGGAGATTGTGGATAGTCATTTCAATCTCTTAGCTATTGATAGGTCTATTTAGATTATCCAGTTCTTATTGGTTCAGTCTAGGTAGGCTATAAGTTTCTAGAAACTTGTCCATTTCTTCTAGGTTGTTAAATTTAGTGACATAAAGTCCTTCATAATATTTTCTTATAATCCTTTGTATTTCTGTGGTATCAGTGGTAATTTCTCCCCTTTCTTTCTTAATTTTGGATATTTGTGTCCTTTTCTTTTGTCCTTTGATAAGTCTATCCAGGGTTTGTCAATTTTGTTGACTTTCTCAAATAACTAGCTCTTCATAATATTAATTTTTTCTGTTGTTCTTCTGTTCTCTAATTGGTTTAGGTTTACTTTAATTTTTATTATTTCTTTCCCACTGCTGACTTTGAGTTTTGTCTGGTCTTCTTTTTCTAGTTGTTTAAGATGGGATGCTACGGTGTTTACTTGTAATTTTTCTTGTTTCTTAAATAGGCCTGTAATGATATAAATTTCCCTCTTATTAGCGCTTCCGCTGTGTCCCAATAATTCTGATATGTTGTATTTTCATTGTCATTAGTATATACATATTCTGTTTTTGTTTTTGTTTTTGTTTTTTGTTTTTTTGTATGTGGATAGTTCCCTGGCTGGGAATCAAACCCAGGCCATAGCGTTGACAATGCCAGCGCTGAAGCCTTAAGACACTACACCACCAGGGAACTCTAGTTGCTATATATTTTTTAATCTCTTCTTTTATTTGTATTTTATCCAGTCATTTTTTAAATAAGATTTTGTTTAGTCTCCATGTATATGTGTTTTTTTTTTCTCCTTTCCTTTTACAGTTGATCTCCAATTTCAAAGCTTTGTGGTCTGAGAATACACTTGCTATGATTTCGATCTTCTTGAATTTGCTGAGGCTACTTTTATGTCTTAACATATGGTCTATCCTTGAGAATGTTCCACGTGTACTAGAAAATAAGGTATAGTCTCTTGTTGCTGGATGAAGTGTCCTGTAAATGTCAATTATATCCAATTGCTGTAATGTGTCATTTAGAGCTGATATTTCCTCATTTATTTTCTGTTTGGATGATCTGTCCATGGCTGTTAGTGGGATGTTTATGTCTCCCACAATGATTGTGCTTTTGTCACTTTCACCTTTCAGATCTGTTAGTAGTTGCTTTGTATATTTTGGTGCTTCCTTTTTGGGAGCATATATATTAATTAGTGTCAAATCTTCTTGTTGTTGTATTGTGACTTCTATCATTATGTAATGTCCATCTTTGTCTTTTACTATCTTTTTTTTTTTTTTTTTTTTTTTTTTTTTTTTTTTTTTTTTTTTTTTTTTTTTTTTTTTTTTTTTTTGCTTTTTTGTATGTGGGTAGTTCCCTGGCTAGGAATCGAACCCAGACTGCAGCGCAGACAGTGCCAGTGCCAAAGCCTTAAGCCACTACACCACCAGGGAACTCCCTGTCTTTTACTATATTTTTAACCTGAAGTTTGTTTCATCAGATATCAGTATGGCAACTCCTGCTTTTCTCTGGTTACCATTTTCTTGGAGTATTATTTTCCATCCTTTCATTCTGAGTCTGTGTTTCTTCTTATGGCTGAGGTGTGTCTCTTGGAGACAACATATGCATGGATTTTGTTTTTAAATCCAGTCTGATACTCTATGTCTTTTTGTTGGTGAGTTCTATCCCTTAACATCTAGAGTGATGATCGATATGTGAGGATTTCCTGTGGCCATTACTTATTTCTTTGTTTGTTTTTGTTTTATTTTTGTTTCTTTCTTGTTGCCCCCACTTCATTTCATTATTCCTGATGTTTCAGGTCAAAGAGCCTCCTTCAGTATTTCTTGAAATGCTGACCTTGTGCTGGCAAATTCATTCAGCTTCAGTGTGTCTGAGAAGGTCATTATTCCTCCTTCATATCTGAAAAATAATTTTGCTGGATAATTTATTCTTGGCTGAAAGTTTCTTGCTTTTAAAGGTTTGAATATTGGATTCCACTCCCCCCTGGCTTGTAGAGTTTCTGCTGAGAAGTGTGATGCCAGCATGATGGGTTTTCCTCTAAAGGTTATCGTTCTTTTTTTCCTGGTTGCCATGAGAATTGTCTCTTTGTCTTTAGTTTCTGACATCTTTAGTACCATGTGTCTTGGAGAAGGTCTTCTAGGGTCCAGGTATCTAGGGGACCTGTTTTCTTCTTGAACTTGGGGTTCCATATCTTTCCTTATGTTTGGAAATTTATCATCTACTATTTGTCTGAGTATGCTCTCTATAGAGTGCTCTGCTCCTTCTTCTAATCCCATTATCCTGATGTTGTTTCATCTCATGGAGTCAGATAGTTCTTGCAGAGGTCTTTCACTCCTTTTGGTTCTGTGTTCCCTCTATTCTTTCTGAGATGTTTCTATGTTATGATCTTCGATATCACTAATTCTTTCCTCCATCTGGTTGGCCCTGTTTCCTATGGCAGTTATTTCATTTCTCACTTCTTTTATTGTTTTATTTATCTCTTGCATTTCCATCTCAATCTTCCTTATGTTTTGAAATTGTTTGTTAAATTGTTATTTTTGCTCAAGGATTTCCTTTCTTAGGTCGTTCATCTCACCTATGGAATTCTGCCAGTATGTTTTCATTTCTCTTAGAACAGCTACTTTAAATTCTCTGCCCCTTAGTTTCCAAACTTCTACGTCTAGGAAGCTGTCTTCTGAATAAATTTAATGTTCTTTCTGAGCAGTTTTAATTTTTAAGGAATTTGTCCTGTCTTCTGGGTTCTTCTTCTTTGACATGAGGGTGTTATGTTCAGCAGAGCACAGGAGCTCTGATTAGTATTTTTGTGGTGTCTTGCTGTAGGGCAGACACTAGGTGGCTCTGGGGTCCAAGTTTTGGGAGAGAGTGGGGGTTGTTTATTTTTTATTTCTGGTCTCCTGCCACATTTGGAGCCTGTGCACATCTATCCAGGGTTCCTCTACTTCCTGCACTTAGTTAGTTGGTTGGGAGGCTGTAGGAGAGAGGTGAGGCCAACAAAAAGTGCGCTGGGACAGCTCCACCTCCAGCCCTGTGCTAGGGAAGCTGGGTGATGTGGGCCGAGGCTGATCCTGCTGGCTGGGGCATATGCTCTCAAATCAGCCTCTCTTCCTGGGCCGGCTCCAGCAACCAGCCATTGGGGCGGAGTCTGCAGGCTCGCACTGCTTTAGGCCCCAGAGGCAAGAGTGCAGGCTCGCGCACCACAAGTCCAAAGCTGTGGACCTGACCTCTGACAATATGAAGGCAGCCGGCTCACCTCTGCAATGGGCCAAGAACAGGAACCGTGGCTCTGTGTAGGAGCTATTCACACTCGTGCTGTGGGTCACCAGGGCTCCAGCAGCCAAGGTGCTGTCTCTGGGGACCCACCTGAGCCTGTGGTTGTTCAGAGTCCTCACTCAGTCCTCTTATTACTCAAAAGCTTCAGAGGCTGGCTCCCAAGCTCTGTCCCCAACACGCTGCTCTAAGGCCCGGCTCCCCCACAGTCTCCCACGTTCTGCCACTTTGCTGGCTTTTACTCTTGTTGCCTCTTGGCCTGTCCCCTTCTGTGCAATGTGCTGCTCCCGGATAGTAAGCTGTGGTTGGGTACTGTTGCTATCTGTCTATGCTCCCTCCCCTCTCTCCTGCTGGATCCCTGTCTCCAACCTTCAGATGTTTATTTGCATTGCGTGGATTTCTCAGCTGTCATTGTGTCTGTCACTCAAGGTTTGCTTTCTTGGCTCCTGGACAGCCGTTCAATTGTGTTTATTGGGATTTCTTTTCCAGTCACCATCTTGCCCTCCACTTCATGTTTACTTTCTTATGATAAAGTTTTTAGATGTGGAATTGCTGGGTCAAAAGAAATGTTTATTTAAAAAGTAAATTTTGAATAATATTCAAATTACTAAAAAATTTAAAAAGTATTATAAAACGTTTAATGTTTATCAGCTGCAAGATTTGTGTTGCTTCTAAATTTTCATGTAACTGAACTTTGAAATCTGCTAACCACTTGCTGGATTGATCCCACTGTGATTTGTAAGAGGTCCCTTTCCCTTTGCAAACTTTTCTATGCTTCTAATATTATTGTGTTTCTTCTTTCTTTTTTTTTTTTTCTTTTTGGTATGTGGGTAGCTCCCTGGCTGGGAATCGAACCCAGGCCGCAGTGCTGACAGTGCCAGCGCCAAAGCCTTAAGCCACTACACCATCAGGGAACTCCCCTGTGTTTCTTCTTGAGAAAGGTTGTTGAAAGCATCACCAATTTGATAGGGCATCATTAAGCAGTCATCTGCCAGCATGATGTCATCATAATCATCTTCTAAATTTTGTAGTTGCTTCTTCTCTACTTCTATTTCTTCTTTTATCTTTATTTTTCTTATAATCTGTGCAAATTTGTTATTTCTTGTTCATTTTTGCAAGTAGCATTGACATCTTCAAGGAACTGGGAACTAGTTGTACCCACTTTGTGGACTTTTGAAGATTAAACGTTAAAATACAGTTAAAGTGCCAGCATTAAGGTTAACACACTCAATGGGACCTTTGACTTTGAACACTCCAAGGGCAAGGGCTCATTCATGGGGTCCTTGGACTCCCCAGGGGAACCCTTAACAAGGTTAACTGTGTTTCAAATACTGCTGACAGTCTTAGTGCTGTTTCCCTGCCTTGGCCAACTGAGACCTTTACCTCAGGTCCCTGAAGCCCCCACACTGGCTTCAGAGTTGTATACCTTCAGTATGCCATGCCCTCTGCTCTCTGTGGCCAATCTCCACCTGCTGCTCAAGCACCCAAGACAGCAAGTACTCCATTCACCTAGGAAAGCTTATTTTTAATTTTTTGAGACACAATACCCAAAACCTATATTTTAGTCCCATGAAAACCCTAAGGAAAGAATTCTGCTTAAATTTCTGACACAATTGTGAGCTAAAAATTGTTTGTTGATTTAAGTGACTAACTTTGTAGTAATTTGTTATGCAACAATAAAAATTAATAATAAATAAAAATAGAGAAATTGGAACAATCTGTAATCAACTATAAAATAACTATGCTTACAGTGCTTAAAGGAAAACAGGAACACTTTAAAAGATCAGCAGGAAAGAAGAAACCATGAAATTTGTAAGACTCCTGCAGTAATCCATGATAGAGTAATAGAGATTAGATTTACTCTTCTGGCTTAAGCAACTCGAAAACTGGAAAATACATGGATCAATTGTTTTCAGGTTAGACAACAGGAAACACAGGACTATTATTACAAAAGGAAAAGAAATAAATAAGGTCATCCTTACAATTTTCCCAGTTTGTTACAGGGAGGTGTTTCCAAGCTAGAGTGCAGAGGAAGGGGTTCCCAAGCACAGTCTGGTGGTATTGTTGAATTGATGAGTCAATGATGAAAATACAGGGAGGTCAATGCAGCTGGTAAACCATGGAGCAGTACCTGACTGGAGAGAGTGGCAGGGAGGAAACTCTCATGGTCTGCAGAGGTGTTCCTTTGAGTATTTGGTTTATTACTCCTATATATGTTGACAGGAAACTACCAGACATAGGAAATAGAATCACTGTAAAGCATTAAGTTGAAAAATTTCCAATGGTCTCAAATGGCTGAGAATATTTTGTGTTCTCACCAACCAAAGTGGGAAAACTTTATAACACAGAGGGCATAGAGTAGAGTTGTCAGAAGGATAGTACCATAGTAGAGGAGATATATTAGATCTTGAGAACAGGATAGTACAGTAAGTTTCTTGAATTCATATAAGCACATATTTGAAAAAGTTGTAAGCCCAATCCTAATATTATTACTTTTATTCTCAGAGTACTCCTGTGTAGTTTGGTTCTTCTACTTTGATAAGTGGTGCAAAGCAGAGACAGAGGGGAGAAAGAGAGAGAGAGAGAAGAGAGAAGAGAGAAGAGAGAAGAGAGAAGAGAATAAAGAGTCCAGAGGAAAACTGTGTATGGACTGCCTAGTTCTCTGTTCTAACTCTGACTTCTAATCTTCATAGCACTCTTAGTTTCTCCATAAGTTTTAGCAAGGTATGTTTTTTAGAGC
The DNA here is from genome assembly GCA_004026885.1 of Lyroderma lyra. Classification (NCBI taxonomy): domain Eukaryota; kingdom Metazoa; phylum Chordata; class Mammalia; order Chiroptera; family Megadermatidae; genus Lyroderma; species Lyroderma lyra. The sequence continues at coordinate 24,055 of PVJL010012791.1, read as the reverse complement.
CGATGGTCCAAGAATCTAGCAATCACATGGGAACCACATCCAGCTGCTCCTTGGATAAGCACACCTAAACTTTAGGTATATATGGAAGAATTTATGTAGATACTCATGAAGGGTACTCTGTGGTAGGCAAATGCTAAACTGCAGTCTGTAGGCATAAATTGACTTAATCCTTGTGAAAAACTTAAATGGAGGAACTCTTAATATTTCCATTTTACAGATGAAAAACCTGATGCTCAGAGTGGATAAATGAATGTCCAAGATTCCATGTTAATAAGTGGTGAATTGCTAACTTGAATGCAGTCCATCTAATTCTATTCAGATTGTCTGGACAACCTGTTACTCAGGTTGTCTGGACAGCCTCTTACCAGCCTTCTATGAAAAGGTGAGAGGCAGCAGAGAATGGCCTTTGAGAATCTGATGAACAAGTTAAAACCTCAAACGTGTACACTCACCAGGGAGAATGCGTAGTTACTCTTCATAAAAATTAATCTCAGATTTTTACAACATGTATTATGACACCTATTTTTAACTTAAATACAGTGTATGAAAATGTTATGTGTTGTATTTTCTTTTGAGTTTATCATTTAGAAAAGAATTTACATAAAACATACTTATACTTTTTAAAATTCTTATTCAATCACTTATAACTCCATGGTGCTCCATCAAATTCATAACCATTAGATTTACTGGTGTTTCATCTGAGAATAGGACTGATAATTATACTTGTAATTGGACATATTAGCAAATAAGTCTATTCATTAGTGTTTATGAAACATTAAGAAATATTTGAATTGCCTGCATTAGGCCAGAGAGTAGCTTAGATATAACATTCTTATTTATGTATCCACAAAAGAAAACAGAAGGGTGTATTCCACAGGAGGAATCACAGTGCTATATAGCTAATAATCCCTACCTCAAGTTTTTTGTTTAGTTTAGTTTAGTTTTGTTTTAGGAATGAGGCAGGGTATCAGTAAATAGTAAATGAAATTGACATGGCTGTAATTCCTCTTTTATGTACTTGTTTAATATTTCCTCCATCACTCCACAATCTTCACGTAGGGGCTTCTGCCCTATGAATTATTTCATGCCAGTCAAGATGTATCTCTCCCCACCCTAACCCCATTGCTATCACCTTCTAACCTTTAGGCATTTCCTATAACAAATAAAACTTCTGTACCTCATTCTGTAACTTCATCTCAACTACCACCACCAGTCTGGCAATTCAATGTACATAGGAGGCCCCCAGCCAACTTTATAGCCTCACAAGGCCTTATAGCTTCAGAACCATTGAGGAAGTCTTTGTTCCCCTCATCTCAACCAGATACTCCCCTCAGGACCACTCCCCACACTGTTACCTGTGTGCTCCTGAAATCACTGATTAAAACCCCCTCACTAACCACACTCTGTATTCTTTCAGCTCTATTAAAGTTTCATCTCTTGACTGTGTCACAGACAACTTCAACTCAATATGACTAAAATTGAGAGGAGCCGTATGTACTCATATATTTAAATTCTTAATAACATGTGCAGGTGTTAGCAATATAGGGCCCCTCCTGTGAGAGGTTTTAGCAATGAATGAGTGTGTGTGAACTCCCTCCATGCTCTGGGACACAAACATCAGCAATTATTACTGGATTAAAACATTTCATTAACCTGAGATTTGGTGTCATTTTTAGAGAGGCTAGGCTGCAGGTTGTTGGTCACTGCCCACTGAATACAGTAGCTGTTGTGGGCCTTGTTGCCCACCAGCTCCAGAATGTTGGTGGTCACATATTTGAGAATGGCAGATTGAAAAACCTGGCTGGTCAAGCTTAGGTTCTAGACAGAGTGGTTTCTGTGCAGGAGACAGTCCACATAGCTCATGGGGAACAGCAGGTTGGTTTTGTGGTATGAGAATGTCTGCTTCTTAAGCTTGTAAGAGTTCTGATAGCTCCTTCTTTCAGACATGATGTTTTACTGCATTTGGCCTAGCTTGATTGCCCTGATGGCCTGAACTTCTCAAGACATCAGACAGTGCTCATCACCACCTATTCTGTCACACTACTCCAACTACTCATTAGTCAGGGACCAGTTTTAGTGACATGATAGACATTCGAATGCACTGGTGCCCACTAGGCCCTGGACAGGTCTCAGCCTAGAAATTCATGTGTTAGAAACTTGGTCATCCTAATGACTGGACCAGAATGTGACAGCAATATATCCATTAGAATAACTAATGTCATTTAATGTGGATGAGAGTGTATAACAACTAGAACCCCCATAAATTGTTGGTAGAGTATAAAAAAGTTACAACCCCTTTGGAAAAAATCTGACAGTCTCTTATAAAACTAAACATACACTACTCTATTACCCATTTTTCTTCTGGGTATTTATTCAATAAAATAAAAATATATCTAAACACACAATGTGTACCAGAGTGTTTATATAACTTTTATTCATAATAACCAAAACTGGGAATAGTTCCGGTGTTCATCAGAAAAATGGATAAACAAACCATGGTTTATTGATACATTTAGTAATAAACAAAACAAACTACTGACACACAGAAATGGATGGATCTCACAGGTAATATGCTGAGTGAAGTAACCAGAAGCCAGACACAAGAGTACATACTGTATATGTATGTGTATGTGTATGTGTACGTGTATTTGTGTATAAAATTCTAGGAGAGTTAGAATTCTGTTTGCCTCCAAGGTAGGCTGATCAGATGTACCACTTAAAATGGGATAGAAAACCATGGTACTGTTTTATTTCGAACAGTACATATGGCTAAATTCAAGGTGTTCAGTAGGCTGAACATATGTACCATTGGAAATGGGAAAGTACCATTGTTTTGCATGATTTCAAATGGTACATCTGGTAGCCTACTCCAAAGTGGAGGAGAGGCAGAATTGATTGTGAAGGGAACTTTCTAGATATGGCTGTAGATTACATGAATACATCCATTTAAAAAATTGTACAATTGAAATGTGTGCATTTTTAACATATGCCATTTTTACCTATAGGAATACAAATGTAATAATCAAGTTGCTTGAGAAGGGGGAGAAATATAGATAAAAGAATAATAAAATGTTAATAGTTGTTGAAGTAAGTGATAGGTACATGGGGTTTCATTATAATATTTTACTTATTTTATTTTATGTTTGAAATGTTCTATAATAAAAAGTAAAAAAGGGAAAAAAACAAATGATGAAAGAATGAAAGAAAGAAGGAAGCCATTACTAATCTATTACAGTATCCTTGTCTAAGAATCCTCTTTGATACCTTAGTAGTCTCTAATAATCAGAAAAGCATGTAAAAAAAAGAAAGGCAATTGAAATAACACCTATTTTCCATAGTGAATCTGTAGCATATACTCCTCAGTTTGTTAAACACACACACACACAACACACACACACACACACACACACACACACACGCACATGAGCACACACACATACAGAAACACAGAGAAAAAATAACTAGAACAATTTACTTCAATATGTTAAAATGCTTAGCTTCTGGTGGTAGTATTATCAGTGATATTTTTACTCTCTTTCTATTTTTCTACATTTTCCAAATGTATAATTATTATTATGAATTTCTTTTATAATCAGAAAGGTTAACTATGTAAAAATTTTAAATCTCATTTTCATTGAATTTCTCCTGTATATTACCATAATTTCAAACATTTGATAGTCTTCTCCACATTATCACTCTTAGGAAAAGCAATGTTGTTAATTGTATTATTTGTGAGCAAAAAGTTTTGCCAAAATATGAGCCTTAAGAATACTTCTTTTGTAAAGATAAAAGTGCAAGACTCCATAAGAGATCTGCTTATTAGACATTGGGTTCGATATCTGTAGAAGCAAAATAACTCTTCAGAAATTTCTTGTCAAATTCATAGCTAAACTGTTATGCAAATGTGACTACATCTAAATTAAAAGTGATGAGATGATACAGCTAAAAGACATTGAAGTATGATTGTTTTGGGTGTTGTAGGCAGAAAGTTTGGGATGTTTTAAAGCAAACAAGATGTATCACACTTTATTTTGTTTTCTATTTGGTTGACAGATTTTTGTATACAGGAAAGAAAAATGATAAATGAAAATAAAATAAAGTGAAAGAGAAAGGAAAGGATAAGCTTAAGTGTTCGAGGTTAGAATACTTAAGCCCTTATAAATCATAAAAGTGGACATAAACATAATTGCAAGTGGAGTCTGTAAGCCTTAGAACTACACATAAAAAAGAATGATAGCCTGTGTATTATATATAAAGTCTCTTTATTTAATTATCTGGTGTTTATGTCTTGCCTCTCCAACTCGGTTTGAAAATAGTTGTCAAGAGTAAAGAGCTGATATTTTACTTCTGGCTACCTGTCATTGGGTTATAATTTCTAAGAAGGCACACTCTATCTTCTCCATAGTTAAACTTTTAGAACCTAGTTCAATGCCTGAGACAAAGGAAACACTTAGCATTTGTTCAGTAAATGAATAATTATTTCCATTAGCATGTTAACTGGTGCCTTGTCCATAGTAGAAATTTAGGAGATATATATTGAAGTAGTTATCTATTAATCCATTTATGCATCCCATTAATATTATTGAGTGTCTGTTATGCTTCACGCACTCTTCCAAGTGCTAGAGACAGGGCATTGAGCAAACTAACATTCCTGTTCCCATGGTTTTTGCATTCTAATGAAAAACTATCATTTTGTCAACTTAACAGAACATAATTTTTAGTTTTCATTGACACTAATGACAACTTTCCCCCATTTTCATTGTTATGATACTCAACAACTCCTGGGTGTGTTGGGTCAACAGTTCACTTTTATGGTACTTTGTGTTTGTAGGTGAATGTGGTTAAAAGTGGTTTAAGATGACAAGTATAAGCTCATGTAATTATTGTGATTGGAAAACTTTGCAAGATAATGCATAAAAATTGTTACAGAATATATAGTTTTTGAAGACTGCATCTTATAAACCAAGAGAGAGATGGTTTTTAATAGAAACCAATTCATTTTATTGGAAAAGATGAATTGTTCCACTATAACTCTCCACTTCATAATGTCCTGGCTAGTGGAGATCAATCAATACCTCTTAGATAGTACCTATTTAAAGTTCTGACAAGTGTTACATTTTAGAGGCCATTCTTTAAGCTTCTCATTAATGTAAAGCAATACTGTAGCAACTATTGTCATTTCCACTCTGTTTTCTGACCTTATTCCATCTGGTCCTCATATTACACACAGCTGAAATCAGTACATTGTGATATTATGCAAATATGCTGTGGAAGATTGAGCTAAGAATAGTGTAATTGGACTATTTCACTTTATTTGGTATATAGAAGATTGGCATTTTTTTAATTAAAGAACTTTACAGACATTTAAAAATCTCTCTGCATTAGAAATGTCTTTCCTTATGAAGATTGAACAAAAACACCAATCTGTGGAACAACTTTAAAATTGCTAAATTTAAAACTAGGAATTCAGGGAGGAAAAAGAAGAGGACATCGGGAAAGCAGATACTAGTGTTTTTCATGATGTCCTGTTGAATGAAGTAGAGAAACATGGATTGGATGGACGCCCAGTGGAGGAGTTTGATGGATTCAGCCATGGTCAATTTACTGTAGCCAAAAGGTACTGATTATGGCTCCCTGCAATCCTGATGGAAACTTCTTAGTGTCATACTGCAGAGATGGAAATATGAGCAATAAAAAGTTGTTCAACAATTTTTAATGGCTCAGGGGGACATTCATAACATATATATATATATATATATATATATATATATATATATATATATATATATATATATAATCTAGTTATCTCAAAAATTTGGTAGGGACAGTCAATGTATTATTATGAAATAATCAGGGGACTTAAAGATATCTTTAATCTATGTTCTTTGTCTGAATCTAAAACAAGAATCTTCACTGATATAAATAAATACAAAGTTTTATATTTATGTTGAAAACAACCAGTTCTTATTTTAGGGGAATTCTTAGTCAAAGATCAAGGGACACTTATTTATTCCAGGTCCTAAATTGATTAACTGATTATTTTCATAAGGCAGCAAGTGACAAATTTTGAATTCAAAAGGAAGTTAAAAGAGTTTTTCAATGAAAGATAAAGATAATATTAAAGAATAATTAATTTTTAGCTATCATGGTTTTGAATCCTGTTGGTAACATTTTTTTTCTTTCAAAAAATATTTGAAAAGTGTAAACCTCACCCCTGTTCACCTTTTCAGGAGAACCAAGCCCTTTGAGAATAACATTTGTTGTGTCTTAGGGGAGACTACACCTCACTTTTATAAATAACATGATTGATAGCTTTAATTATAAATTTTCCTTTCTCATTTGGGACATGCAAAAGGGATTCTTCCATATCCAAAAAAATTACAAAGTAAGCTACAAATTGTGTCAGAACAGAAAGCAAGATATAACATTTTTACAGATAATCTCATTTTTGTTCTTTTACCCTGTAAAGAATGAAATGCATAAATTATCATTTAGGAATAAAATTCCAAGTACTGGTAATACCACTATCTAGGAATGTGGATGAAATTTTATTAAGCTTATTTTTAAAAATGAAGGATTGTCATATGAAAAATGGCTGATAGCTCCTGGCTTAGAAGAACAAGATTATTCAAGGTTCTTCTGGTACGGTACCAAAATAAACATACTTTAAAAAAAAGATTTTTCATTTACCGAAAATGAAAAATTAGTAAATTATAAAATTAAGTTTCCAAAAAAGCTAGCATACTCTTGGTTTTATTAATGAATATGGAATGTTAAAGGAAAAGAAGTAATAGTTCTGCTTTCCTATGTACTGGTCAGATCATTCTCATATACTGGGTTCTGTTCTGGACACTATATTTTGAGAGAGATTGACACATAGGAACATATCTAAACACTGCCATTCATAGAGTATAAATATACTGGAAAATATGTAATGTGGGAAAGAAATGAATGACCTTGGCATGTTAATTAAGAGACAAAAAAGACTAAGAATGAACATGGTAGTAAGCTTTAGTTATTGAAGGCCATAAGAGCAAAGAAGGAATGGAATCATTCTCTGGACTCTACATATCAAAGGTAGAACTGAGGAGCTGAAGCTTCAGGGAGGCAAAGTTTGGCTTAAATACAGGAGAGAAAACTGTAGCATAACTTTCCAAAAATAAAGTGGACTGTCATAGGACCCGTGATGTCCTTACTACTGAAAGTGCTCAAGCACCTTACAAATGTGTTTGAAAAAGAAATATGAACATTAGATGGAGTCTCTTCCAGCCCTAATATTCTAAACTTCAGCAATGGCATAAAGGCCAAATTTTGAACATTAAAATTATTTTCTACTATTGCATCATTCCTGTATAATTATTCTACAGTGACCTGAATATTATAAGAGTATCGCAGTTGGAAAAATTTGTTAAAATAAAAATCTGCACATTCTCTGTGGAAGATTGTTTACTAGGATTGTTTCCAAACATGGTTAAATATTTTCTTTCATGTCTGTACACACATTTTTGCAATGTAATTTTCTTACAACTTTCATCAATAGATAGCTTCTCTTCTCATTCCTTTAATCTGGGATTTTATGGGTTCCTGTTGACCAATAGAATGTAGCAGAATTAACAATATGTACCTTCCAAGTCTAAGCCTTATAAAGCTTTTCAGCTTCTGTTCTCATAAGCTTGTATCACTACAAGCTTGTACATAGGACTGGGTTAACTTTCTTGAGGATGAGACACCACACATAGAGAGAAATCACGTAGTAAGAAAAAAAGTCCAGCCACCCTAGCTGTAACAACCCTTAGAGCTAGAGGTTCTGACAGGGCCAGAAAACCTCCCAGCCAACCCACCAACAGATCAAAAATGTTTAATTGGGAACATCTGAAATGGCAGAGTAGATAAACACTGTGCCTGTTTTGTCTTATGAACACATTAAAATTAAAACTAAATTATAGAACAACCAACCTGGAGAACCAACTGAAGTCTAGCTGAACAGAAGTTTTATAACTCAGGATACAAAGAAGAGGCCATATCAAGACTGGTAGCTGGCGGGCGCTATCTTTCCTGTGTTGTGCCCTCTCTCCACATCGCAAATCTGAATTTGACTGGTCTGGTGAGCTCTGCTGATTCCACCCTGCTGACTCACTGGGACCCTGCCCACCCAACTCTCCCAATGCCATAGGAACTTTCTCCTGGGAACAGCTAGCCTTGCCTGCATTGTGATTTTTCTTGGAAAACTATCAGAAGAGTCTGCAGGCCCCAGGTAGGCAGAAACTGCACTCAGTCTGCTCTGAAATTTTTGCACAGTAGCTCCAGGCACAGCAATGGTACAAAATAAGATCTACAGGAGCGCCCAGTGCAGGTGACCAAGGAGACTGTGCCAGGGCCCCACAGGTCATCTACTACATAAGACTATCCAGCAATACTGGGAGACATAGCAGATCTACCTAAAATGCAGAGAGGCATACAAAAGGAGGAAACAAAGACAAATGTCCCAGATAAAAGAACAGCAGAAAAACTCGAGAAAAATAATTAAACAAAGTGAAGGCAAACAACTTATTACCGACAGAGCTCAAAAAGATGGTTGTAAAGATGCTCAAGGAACTTGGTGAAAACTTCAACAAAGAGATAGCAAGCATAAGGAAGAACATAGAAACCATAGAATGAGCCAGAAATAAAGCATACAATCATGAAAGTGAAAAATACAATAGAAGGTCTCATCAGACTAGATAAAGCAGAGGCTCAAATCAGTGATTTGGAACAAAAATTAACAGAAAACACCCAATCAAAACAACAAAAAGAAAAAATAATTAAAAAACAATGAGGATAGGTTAAAATTCCTCTGGGAGAACACCAAGCATATTAACATTTGCATCATGGGGGTACCAGAAGGAGAAAGAGACAGCAAGGGATTGAGAATCTATTGAAAGAAATAATGACTGAAAACTTCCTTAACCTAAAAAAAAATAGACATACAATTACAGGAAGTGCAGAGAGTCCTAAACAAGATGAATCCAAGCAGGCCTACACCAAGGCACATTATAATTAAAATGGCAAAATTTAAAGACAAAGAGAGAACCTACAAGCAAGGAGAGAAAGGTAACTAGTAACTTATAAGGGACCTCCTATAAGACTGTCAGCTGATTTCTCAGCAGAAGCTTTGCAAGCCAGAGGGATTGGCAGAAAATATTCAACATGATGAAAAGCAAGGATCTACAACCAAGATTAATATATCCAGGAAGGCAATCATTCAAAATTGAAGGACAGGTAAAGAGCTTCCCAGACAAGAAAAAGATAGAGGAGTTCATCACCACTAAATCAACATTATAAGAAATGTTAAAGGGGCTTTTTTAAAAAGGGGAGGGGGAGGAAGCAAATTTATGCATAATAAAATGGCAATCGCTACATATATGTCAATAATTATTTTCAATTTGAATGGATTATAATTTTCAATCAAAATACATGGAGAGTATTATAGTGAGTGGAATATTAGGTAGAGAAAGACTGATACAAGTTGATTTTGTTTATATGTAAACTCTAAAAAAGAAAATAAACAAATAAATCAGGAGCAAATTCATAGGTACAGAAAACATTTGGATAGATTCCAGATGAGAGGAGTGCTGGGGGATTGGGTGAAAAACGTTGAAGGGATTAAGAAGTATAAATTGGTTGTTACAAAGTAGTTATGGTGACATAGGGTATAACATAAGAAATACAATCAATAATATTGTAATGACTATGTATGATGTCAGATGAGTACTGGAATTGTGGTGATGGGAGGAGAGCTGGAGAGTGAGTGAAAAGGGAGAAGAAATTAAGAAGTATAAATTCATACTTACAAAATAATCATGGGGTTATAAAGTACAGTATGGGCCATACAGTCATTCATATTGTAATAATTATGCATGGTGTCAGATGGGTACCTGATTTATCAGAATGATAACTTCATAAATTATATAAATATCTCATCACTATGTTGTACATCTGAAACCTACCCAAACTGCCAACTCACAAAATCATGAATAAATAAATGTTTTACAGGGCATTTTGTTGTTCAACAGCACAAATCAATATGTGCTTTTATTTAGCAAATTTTGATTCTAAAAATTATCCAAGGCAAGACATTTGTGCATATATGGCCACTTCAGTAAGGATCAAAATACAAAATAGAGAGGACTGGTACAAATGATCGCATACATTGATGTAAAGGAATACTCAGTAGCATTTAGAAGGAAACAGATGGTTCTCTATTTACATATGTGGAAGATGTCTACAGTTTATTGTTAAGTGAAAAAGTAATGTTCAGAACAGTGTGAATAGTTAACCATATTTATGCAAATAGACAAGTAAAGGCATACATGTATATGTTGTATTCACATAAAAACTACTGCAAAAGATGCACTGGAAGCTTTTAACAGTACTGAACTAAGGAGTTGGCTGAAAGTTGTGAGAATAAAGAGGACTTTATATTCTTTATTCCTTTTAATATTTTACTTTGAGTGTAAATTACTCAAATAATGCTAATTTAAAATAAATGGCAATAAAAACAAGCACAACTTGTAACTGTTCTTACTGCCCCTTGCAAAACATTCTGTACAGTAGCATTGCATCGATAGAGTTATAATATCGTTTTTAATTATGTCACTGCTCTCCTCACCAAGTCTCAATAACTCTTTACTGCATAGCAATAGTCTTCAAAATGAGGTATATTTTATTAACATATTTTAGGACAAATAGTAAATGAAAAATAAAAAGTCTATTAGTATTGAATACATGGATATACACTGGCATCCTCACTTGATATTAATGTGACCACCTATTACATAAGGGAGGCAACATGTCCTAAGGAAAGAGCAGGAGTTCTGCCATGCAGAGCAGTTTATGGTGTTGCCCTGGCTTATCATTTTACTTTCTCCTGATTACAATTAATTACACTTTCTATAACACTGGTTAAGCTGACTTGTGAAATTTTTAAAAATCTATCTTGAATTTAAAAAAAACTTGTTTTTTCATTGTCGCTCCCTTTCATTGCTTTCTTTTAAGTCACTACCTTAGTGTTCTATTTAAAATGATTTCTTCATTTCTTTTTTTACTTTCAATTACTATTGTCATTCAATATTATTTTATATTAGTTTCAGGTGTACCGCATAGTGGTTAGACATTTATATAAATTACAAAGTGATCCCCTGATTAATCTAGTACCCACCGGTCTAGAATACATAGTTATTACAATATTATTGACTATATTCCCTATGTTGTATTTTACATTCTCTGGACTATTTTGTACCTACCAACTTGTACTTCTTAATCACATAGCTTCCCAACACCCCTCCCATCTGACAACCATCAGCTTGTTCCTTGCATCTATGAGTTAGTTTCTGTTCTGTTTTTTCATTTATTTTGTTTTCTAGATTCCACATATAAGTGAGATCATACAGCATTTGTCTTTCTCAGTCTGATTTATTTCTCTTAGAATAATACCCTCTAGGTCAATCCATGTTGTCACAAATGATAAGATTTCATTCTGTTTTTATGACTAATAGGTATTCCATTGCATATATGTACCACCTCTTCTTTATCCAATCATCTAATGATGAACACTTGGGATGTTTCCATATCTCAGCTATTATGAATAATGCTGGAGTGAACAGAGAGGCACATATGTCTTTTTGAATTAGTATTTTGGATTTCTTCAGATAAATACCCAGAAGTGTAATTTCTGGGTCAATAGGTAGTTCTATTTTTAATTTTTTGAGAAATTTCCATACTGTTTTCCATAGTGGCTGCACCAATTTGCATCATGCCAACAGTGCACGAAGTTTCCCTTTTCTCTGTATCCTTGTGAACACTTATTTTTGTTGACTTATTGATGATAGTCGCTCTGACAGGTGTGAGGTGATACTCGTAGCTCATTGTGTTTTTAATTTGCATCTCTTTTGATGGTTGGTGACGTTGAGCATCTTGTCATATGTCTATTGGTCATGTGTATGACCTCTTTGGAGAAATGTATATTCAGGTCCTCTGCCCATTTTTAAATGGATTGTTTTTTTTTTTTTTTTTTTTTTTTTGGTTTTGCTTGTTATTTTGTTTGTGATATTGAGTTGTGTGAGTTTTTTTAAAAATAGATTTTGGATATTAACCCCTTATCAGGCATATCAATGGCAAATATCCTCTCCCATTCAGAAGTATGTCACTCCATTTTGTTGATGGCTTTCTTTGCTGTGCAAAAACTTTTTTAGTTTGATCTAGTCCCATTTGTTTACTTTTTCTTTTTTTTCCCTTGCCTGAAGAGATATATCAGTTAAAATATCACTAAGGGCAATGTCTAAGAATTTATTGCCTATATTTTCTTTTAGGAGTTTTATGATTTCAGGTCTTACATTTAAGTCTTTAAGCCATTTTTAGTTCATTCTTATGTATGAGGTAAAAAGGTGGCCCAGTTTTATTTTTTTTGCTTGTATCTTTCCAGTTTTCTCAAGACCATTTATTGAATATACTGTTTTACTCCTTTGTATATTCTTGCCTCATTTTTCATAGGTTAATTGACCACAGAGGGATGGGTTGAAATAAAGAAACCTTTAAAAATTAGCAGTTAACTTTAAAATATTCCTTCAAAGAGAGTCAGCTTTGAGGCTAATACAAATAACATAAGCACAAATTAATAACAGACCTGACACATTTCCTACTCCAGATACAGGCTCTTAGCTACATTGCAACCTAAAAACAGTAACTATCTAATAAATCTGACAAAGAATTTGCATAGAAGAAAAAAAACATTAAATCCAGAGTTTCAAGTATATAAAATCGTGTGATACTCATTTTAGTACTTTACCCAAATTCATTTAACAATGAAAAATTTGAAGCCTCTGTTGAGGATTCTCACTTATTAATAAACTACAAAATTTTGTACCTCATTTAGAAAACACTTGTTCATTTGTCCTGATAAAACAACTGAAATTATATGTGAAAAAGATAACAATAAAACAGAAATGCATTCATTGTCAGACAATACTGTTGTAGAATACATAAAAATTATTGTGGCAACACAGTAACACAAAGGATTCTCAAAATCATTATGCTAAATGAAAAAAACTAGATACAAGGGTGCATGTTGTATAATTTTATGTATATAAAATTTTAGAAAATTCAGACAAATACCTTAGTGGTTGCCTTAGTCCAAGGTCAGATGTAGGGATGAATTACAAAGAGTTTCAACAGAAGTTTTTAGGGTGATGAAAATTTTCTCTATCTTTGTTATGGTAGTGGTCTGTGGCTTTATGCATCTTTCAAAACTTGTTAAATGAATTCAGTTTATTGTATGAAAATTATATTGAAGTAAAGTTAACTGAAAATAAATATTAGAAAATATACTAAGTACATGAGAAGGAAAATAAGCACTGTGCCAGATTCTGGAGATACAGTGGTGAGCAGAAAATTATCCCTGGTCTTTCTTGCTGATTTAGGTTTATACAGGGGAGGTGGATAGAAATAAAACAATCACAGAAAGCTACAGATTCCAAAAAAGGACTAGCCAGGGAAGTGGAAATTCTAGAAGAGTCTATACTGAAAGAAGTTACCTTAGCTTGTGAAGTCCAAGAAGGAATGTGAAAATTGGTCCAACAGATGGGGAATTATGAACTTTTATAACCTTTATAAGCTATACCTCTCATTTGGCACATGGCACAAATTTTTAGTGTAGGATTGTATTGCATAGATATTTCCACATCCTAACTAGACTGACTATAAGCAACTAGAGTCTAGAGCCCATATTATCTATGTATTTGTATCTCCTTCTTGCAGTACTTAGAGAAGCATATACACAGTAGACAGTTCATATTTACCAAATGACTAATTTGCCCACCTGCCAAAGAGAATGGGGCATCCAGTGCTCCCTCCTAAGGAAGCTAGTGGCTATGAGAGGAAATAGACAAGATGAGTGGTTATCTGCCCCTTTTGCCCCATCTCTTTCTGAGGCCATGTGCACCATGGCTCTTGCTACCCCTTTTTGTGTCATGTTCCCCAGCATGATCTTCAAACAAACTGTTGGGGACATTTATAAGGTAGCTCAGGCTCCTTAGCCAAACCATTTTTATTTTAGCTTTTCACTTCATAAATTTGATCTGTGTTTTGAAACTCAGCTTTTGCCTTCTAGCTCAATCAAATATTTCAGTCACTTTGGCAACTTTGGATACATGGTAAGGACTCAAGAAACATATATCAATAAGTTGAAATGTCAACCTCAACCAATAAAAGGGCTCACTCTAATGTCCTAGAGCATGAATTCAATGTTTATCTGAAACTGAGCAGAAAAGAACTTTCCCAAAGTTGTGCTGTGGGTGCCATTTTTAAATAACCCCAGATTTTACTGTTACTACATATAGCTTTTAACAGTCAGTGTTTTGGATGTCAAAAGCAAGTCTGCATGTCCTCTGTCTTAACATGCTGTTTCAGGTCACTGTGTGAAAATTGGCCATTAGTACCTCTAAAAATAGATAATTGACTATTTTATAGACACATGACTTCAGAAATATGAAAATAGTTGATATCTTAGAACAAAGAGAATATCTCAGACTTGGAAAAAGAATCTCCCAGAAAGTGCTGGGGGAATTTTTTTAAAGCTACACCTGAGCAGACAGGCCATAAATAGTATTGCCCTCAGCACAATCATTGATTACTTTATAGACTATTCATTGAATTAAAAGCCTTTTGGTGGTAGCTATACTAACTCAGGCTTACCCTTCCCCAAAAAAAGATAATTAAGAAAAAACAATGGAATACTTTGTGAAACCAATACTTATGTAAATTGTGGTGGGACAATTATTTCTTATGTAAAAACAGGGATGAAAACTTAGAAAATGATTGACTTAGCCTACAAAACATAATTCTCTCCTAAACATTACAGTACATGTCCCTCTTCAATCTAAAGTTACTGTGCTTTAGAATACTGAAAAAATATGTTCAAAGTTAATATAGAGGAAAACCAAAGACCTCAAGAATTTCAAATAAACTTTGCACCACCAAAACTGCATCAATGTTCCATTTTGTATATGTCCCTGTCTTGTTCCTGATTTTAGGGGAATAGGTTTCAGCTTTTCCCCATTCAGTATGATGTTAGCCTGAAACCTATGTAATCCTTGCTAACAGATGTCACCCCAATAAGTCTAACAATAAAAATGAATAAAAAGAAAAAAAAACTGCATCAATGAATCATGTTATATTTTGTGCTGTGGCAGACTGGCTATTATTCATGTTGCTGTGCTATATTAGTCTGAATATTGGAAAGAAGACATGAAATACAAAGACAGCCACTACTGCATGTAAGAAATTGGAGTGATAGTGTGTTGGGAGAAATTGTAAGTAAAAAAATGGCAAAAGCTAGGTAGCATGGTTAATTATCTTTGCTAGAAGGCTCTGGTAACCACAGGAAACTAGGATTTTCTAGCTTATTTTTATGTTATAGACAATTATTTACTTAGTCACTTTGTAATGTGTCAAAGAATTCATTCCTTTCAAAATGTTACCTATATGTTTCAATAAGGATAAATTTTCTTTTCTTGAAAAGTACTGTTGCTTTTGTTATCTTGTTTAGTTCTCAAAACAAACCTAAAATATTGACAGGAAAGGTGTTAGGAATAGAAGCCCCTAGAAATTAAGACCTTGTCTGGTGTCACCAGCTAGTAGAGATTAGGCAGGGATCAAACTTACATTCACCGACTCCAAATCATTTTTTTGAACTGCTGCTTTCTCCCTCCTTCTTTTTGAATGACTTCAATCTAGTTATTCATTTGCTTGGAGTTCCCTGGTGGTATAGTGGCTAGGCTTCAGTGCTGTCAATGCTGTGGCCTAGGTTTGATTCCCAGCTAGGGAACTACCCACATAAAAAAAAATATTTGCCCTGATTCCTGGGTTTTGAAATTTTTAAAAAGCATATGGTACGCAGGTTTGGTTTTGTGGTTACACAATGGTCAATATTAGATTATGCAGTGTCTGAACTCTGTACTTGGACAAGTCAAAGCCTCAAGTGTTGTAGTTGGGGTGTAATCCAAAGGGTGTAGGGATCTGACCTTTGGTTTATGAAGAATTGAGTGAAAGTATCCATGAAATGGGACCAAAATTGAAGCTAAATAAACACAATTCACTCAAGGACTGCAAACAAGACAAGCTTATTGGCAGAATCTAGGAATGATAATGTGGGTTAGAGACCTGCAATAGACATATAAATAGACCTGAGTGCCAGAGCAAAGTGGATGATGGAGAGTTGAAGGTGGAGCTTAGAGAAATTTTCTGAGCTTCTTTTTAGTGCAGCTGCAACTTTGACAAAGAGTAGAAAAATAATTTTTAAGGATGTCCCGCTGGTCCAGATACATACAGGCTGAGCATAAAGGTTATTTCCGACTATAAGCTGGCAAGGCATGTATTTCTTTCCTTTCAGAATCCAAAAGGGGAGTGGATATGTGCCTGATTTTATTTAAGGGTTTACAACTTAAAATAAAAAAAAACTTGATATATTTCTAAATTATAATTGATTGATCATTTGTATGGAATTAATTGTACATTAGCTCATTAAGTTTAAGGAATCATTGTATCCTTCCCATAATATGTTATTATGCAAAATTGCCAGAACAATATAACATTTCAGACACAGTTGAAAACTGATTATGACCATTACGAGATTAATTGGGCAGGATAATATAAAATGACATTTTAAACATAGAATAATAAAACCATATACTTTCCAGTGATTTTTAACTTCCACAAACATATTTGTTCATTGGAGAAATGCAAAATGTAACTCAAATATACTGATCGGCATCCTGCAGCACATTTATTTTCAGGAAATTATTTACCTCTGTGGGTTCAACAAAGTGAAATGCATTAAAGAGAGGTTATAAGTGCATTCAACTTGCATGCATCAAATCTCATTAGCAATTCCTATAAATAGACCATTATGAATTTACAGAAGAGAATTAGAATTTATTTCTTTTGATAAGTGCAGTAAGAATGTGGTAACATCTTCTCAGTGTAACCAGATTAACTGAACCAAAATTAAACTGTTCCATTGAATCAGAATGTTTGACTATATACTATTTTGGGCAAAAGATGATTGTTTCCCATTAAGAGCATGTGCCTTTTTTTCAATGATACACTGTGTTACGTTGTTAGCCTTGAGCATATAGGATCTTAGCGTAATGACTTAGGTGACCTGATTTAAGCAATAAAATGAGAATGTTGAAAAGGTAGGAATTCACTGTAAAATTGTATGCCTGAAACCTATGTAATCCTTGCTAACAGATGTCACCCCAATAAGTCTAACAATAAAAATGAATTTAAAAAAAAAAAGAAAAGGTAGGAATACATATAAGTATGTCTAATAAGCATTCTCTATTCTAACTATAAGAATCATGGCACTCAAACTAATTATATCATGACCAAGCTATACTGTAAAAATTTATATTCAGAAAAAAAAATAATAGAACATCCAATTATAGAGCTAACTATTAGGTTAAACCACATGACATAACCAATTAAAAATCATTTTTTTTTACCAAGAGGAACAGTGATTTTTACATGGTACAACATGATATTACCATAACCCATAGTTCAGTGTGTTATATCAATTATATGTTGATTCAATTAACTTCAAACCTACAAGTTCCTATATAGCACCAGGATTTGTAGGAACATAGCAACTGCAGGAAAACCTTATAAGAACAAGTAGAGAATGAAGGAAACACAAAGCAGAGAAGAAATTTCGAATTGAGAAATAAAAATATCTTCATGGAGAAGTTGAAAGTTGAAACTTAAGTTTTGATAAAGAGATATGTGAAGAAGATAGCAGATAGAGGGGACAAGATCTGCAAAAACAAGAATGCAATGGGATCATGTCTAGAATAGAAGCTGTTAAGTATGTGTAAGAAGCAAAATTGATAGGAAGATCAGGCCATGTTGCTGACAAAATGGAATAAGATGGTAACTAGTTTAGGTTTTATTCTGTGGATCCAGTGAAGTGTTTGAGCAGGTGCATGACATGATTAGAGCTGCATATTATGGTGATAATATGAAAGATGGAATGGAGGGAAATGAGAATAGAAATGGAGAGATGACTTAGGAGGCATTTGTAGTATTAAATAAGAATAAGGGTTTGAATTATGTTAACTTTACAACAAAGCAAAGGTCAGATACCATCAATATTACAGTCTTACAATCAGTAGGAGTTGATGACTTCCTGGATGTAGAAGATGTTGAAAGGTGTGAGTGGTCCAAGATGTGATTTAAGATGACACAGAGCAACTGTGTAGTACTATTAAACAAAATGAGGAAATAAAGACAGGCAACATCTATAAGGAAATAACAAGTTTCATTTAGAAACAACAAAGCTTAAAAAATATTAGAAACATTTACCTGAAAATATTCACTCAGAAGTTGGTAAGGTGTGACCTGGAGCCTAGATGAAAGATGACTGCTGGAGACAGAAGTATAGGAAGAGAGTACATAAAACAAAACAGAACAAAACAAAACAAATAAGAATGTTTTGGGAGAAAGAGCCAAAGGAGAGTAATGAAATCAAAGTGGAAGGATACACTTCTTTCTCTGAACTACAAAAAGAAAATGAGGAAATGAATAAACAGAGAGGACTTCAGAAGTGGAAAGGAAGGACCTCTAAGGAACTCACAAAAGGTGCTTTGATGTTCTTGGGTTTTCTTGGTAAAATTTGAAAAGAGAGTAAGAGGAACTAAGAAAGTATTAGAGAATTGACATGTGTGGGGAATATTCAGTAAAGTCTTTGCATGAAAGGCATGCAGAGAGGCATTACTACTAACATGTCATACTAAGGAACTGATAAAAAATAATCAAATATCTTTATCTGGGGAGCAACTCAAATTGTTAACAATTACCTCCTGTTTGTTAACTATAGTCACTGTAGTTAATCACTATAATATAACAATGAAATTAAGATAAAATAACCAGTACTTAATTGCAATGTAATTAAATTCATTTATAAGCTCAAGTGATTTCTTTCAGTGGTATTTCTAAATTGTTTTACCTTTTGAAAAATTCTTTCTTATGATATCTGGTTTATTTTTCATTTTTGCCAACATATCATGTGATATTTCATTCGTCTTTTCTTATATTATATTTTATTTATTTATCTCATTTATTTTTGTTTTTCAATTCCACTGACATGCAATATTATATTGGTTTCAGGTGTACAACATAGTGATGAGACATTTATATAACTTACAAAATCCTTATTTCAATATATCTGGTTCCCATCAAACACTGTATATAGTTATTATGATGTTATTGACCATATGTCCTATGCTGCAATTTACATCCCTGTGACTGCTTTGTGGCTATGAATTTGTATGTCTTGATTTCTTTCCCCTTTTCACCTACCCCACCCACTCTCCTTTCATCACTCCAACAAATCTAGTAAATATCTGATGCCACCATTGTTATTGCAACATTATTGACTATATTCCGATGTTATACCTTATATCCCCATAACTATTGCTTTGTAACCACCAAATTGAACTTCCCAACCTTGTCCCCTCATTTCATCTCCTCCTCCAACCTTCCTTCCATCTGGCAACAAGCCAAATGTTTTCTATATTTCTGAATCTGTTCCAGTTCCATTTGTTTATTTTCTTATTTAAATTTCACCTATAAGCAAAGTCAACTTGCATCTGTGTTCCTCTGTTTAACACTCAATTCATTGCAGTACACTTCATGTCTTTCGATTGGAACTTTTCACTCATTTAAATTGAAAGTAATTGTCGATGTGTACCTAATGCCATTTTATTGTTAATAATTTTGCTTTTTTTCCATCTTAAAGCAGTCCCTCTAACATTCCTTGTAATACTGGTTTGGTGGTGATGAATCCCTTTAGCTTTCTCTTGTCTGGAAAGCTTTTTATTTGTCCTTCAATTTTTAATGATAGCCTTGCTGGGTAGAATAATCTTGGTTATAGGTTCTTGCTTTTCATCCCACTGAATATTTTCTACCACTCTGTTTGGGCCTGCAAAGTTTCTGTTGAGAAATCAGCTGACAGTCTTATGGGTCTCTTTGGGTTCATTTTGTTTGGGACTTTCTCTGCTTCCTGGGCTTGAATGTCTGTTTCCTTCACAGAATAGGAAAGTTTTCAGTCATTATTTCTTCAAATGAGTTCTCAATTATTTCCTTTCTCTCTTCTCCTTCTCATACTCCTATGATGCAAATGTTGTGCTTGATGTTGTCCCAGAGGTCCCATACACTATCCTATTTTTTTTGGATTCTTTTTTCTTTTTGCTATTTTGACTGGAGTTTTTTTTGCTACCTTGTCTTCCAATTCACTGATTTGATTCTCTGCTCCATCTAGTCTGCTGGTGATTCCTTCTATTGCATTCTGAATTTCATTTACATTATTCTTCATTTCTGACTGGTCTTTTTTTAATGGTTTCTATGTACTTCTTTATGCTTGCTATCTCTTTGATGAAGTTTTTGCTAAGTTTCTTAAGAATCCTTAAAATAATCGTTTCGAGTTCTGTATTTAATAGTTTCTTGCCTCCATCTTGTTTATTTGTCTTTTGGAATTTTCTGGTGTTCTTTTATATAAGACGTGATTTTTTGTTTTCTAATTTTGGATACCTGTCAGTATTTGTTTCTATGTATTAGGTATACCTGCTACGTCTCCCGGTATTGCTAGATAGCCTTATGTAGTAGCTGCCCTGTGGAGCTTTGGCAATGTCTTCTTGGTCACCTGTGCTGAGTGCTCCTGTAGATTCTGGTTTAATGTCAGTGCTGTGCCTGGAGCTACTCAGCAAAAGTCTCAGAGCACACCAATGCTGGTTACTGCCAGCCTGGGGCCTGCAAAATTGAATATTTTTTCAAGGAATATTGCAATGCAGGTGGGGCTTGCTGCACACTGGAGAAAGTGCTCTGGTGTTGGTGAAGTTTGCTGAGGTAGGGTCCCAGTGAGTCAACAAGGTGGAGAAAGTAAAGGTCAACAAACAAATCAGGTTCAGATTTGGCCATGTGGGGGTGGACACAACGCAGGAAAGATGGCACTTACCAGCCAGCTGCATGGAAGTAGGGTACACCTAGGAAAAATGGCGACTGTCTTTCAGCCCTCAGTCCAAAGCCACACACCTCAGTCTGCTCCCTACATGATTCCTATTGTCCCAGTATCATTGCCCCTCTGCTGGAGCCCAGGGTGAGTATGTGCAGGCACTTTAAAAGGATGTCGGGGTTTTCCACAGCCTTCTGTCTTAACCAGATGGTCAGAGTCCCCACTGTTTTTTAAAGTCAGATGATGTGGAACTCCTCTTCCCCATACCAGTGCTCCAGGCTAGGGAGCCTGGTATGGGGCTAGGTTCCTTTGCTCCTCTGGGGAAAACTTCCATGGCTGACATACCCCTCCTGATTCTCTACTGCCACCAGAGATTTGGCTCCTTTCACGTCTGCACCTCTTCTACTTGTCTCACCATGGCATCCTCTTTTTTGTATCCTTAGTTATAAAGCTTCTGTTCAGCTAGACTTCAGATGTTTGTTCTCCATGTTGGTTGTTCAATAATTTAGTTGTAATTTTAATGTGTTCATGAAATGAAGCAGGCACATTCTTCGACCTTTTCCTTGTCTTGATATTATTTATGATGCACTTTAAAAAATACATACTTTGTTGATTTTAATAATTTTAAAAATTGACTGCAGTTCTCTTTTATAACAAAAGCTTACAATATTGATTACCACACTCAACAACCCAGCTATTAATTTAAGTTATTAGAATGGAATGAAGCATTAAAAATGTTAATCTAATTATGTTGGTGGTAGTTAAATTGTTGTTCCACCCTTAAATAATCTATCAGAGAATGTATGAAATGTCCATTAAAATTACCCAGATTACTGTATTAATCTTAACTATTTGAGTTTCAGAAATGAGTGGCATGATTTTTACTTACTTATAATTGCTGCAGAGGAGGAATTTAAGACTTTGACAATTCACAATAGGGCAATAGTCAATTTATCATATGCTGCCACCATTAATCTTGGCCTGCTTGAAAAAAAATGCAGAAATCACAATTTCTGCTAATGAATATTATTTATCTTTAACAAAATCAACATTTTCCTATTGCTTTTTTTCTTTCTGAGTGAAAGTCTTGCACCTAGTAATCATAAAATAAATTATTACTGAATGGTACAGGCAGTTTAGGAAACCAATTTAGTGGGTTAAAATAATACATTTATTCATGCAATATTGTAGTATAGAGACTTGAATATGAAGAGAGATTTAGAGATAATTTAGTCTCAATTTTCTTATTTTAAAAATGGGTAAAATGATACACAAGGATAGAAAGTGACTCCTTGAGGTCACAAGACAATAAGTGATCAGAATACATAAACACGATTTTTTCCAATAAAACAAAATGATATATAGTTTATTTTTCAGAAAAGCTAAGTAAATAAAAAAATGTAAGATCCTCCTTATCACTAATTTTATTGACCATCTCTGGGATATATGACAGTGAGATATAGGAACTCTATGGTAAAGTTTAAAGAGATAATGTGAGTCAAATCTATGTAACTAAAAATATTGACTACAATAAATCTAATCAGTGTGACTGTCTTACTGATGCAGGTAGATTAAAGTTGTGCATACAATGTAATATACTAAGGTATAAGATCATTTGGAGCAGATAGTATATTTTCTATTCAATATAAATGTGTGCATGAGTAGGCATAACATACTGTTCTTGATTTTTTTGTTGTTGTTAGACTTATTGGGGTGACATTGATTAACATGAATGACATATGTTCCAGATGTACAATTCTACAGTTCATCTTCTATGTGTTGTGTTATGTGTTCACCACCCAGTGTCAGTTCTCTTTCCATCACTATGTATTTGACTCCCTTTCCTTTCATTCCCACCCCTCCCTCCTTGCCATCCAGTAAATAATAAATTATTGACTGTATCCATGAGTTTTTGTTTTTTGTTGTATGAAATAAGAAAGACTGAAAAAAACACACAAAAAACCAAGAACCATATGACTTCACTCATATGGAGACATAAAACTGAAAATGTCCTTGCTTTTAAGGAACACATTGTACCCCCTACTGCATTGGATACAGTAAATTTTTTGGCTTATGTATTGATTTGGTGTTCCTATATCCCTGATCCCCAAATGATTTTTGTAGTTTGTAATTTGATGAGACTGTACCGCAGATTCTGATCTTGGTCTGCCTATAAAATATATGCCACTTATCACATATAAGGTATGTTAGAGATTACTCAGTTATCTTTTGCATGTTAAGACAAGAGGGAATGTTATTAACCCCTAGGATAAGGATGTAAGTGGTTCTAGTGGCATTTTCAACCAAATGGTTTCAAGGCAGTGGTTTCAATGAGATAGTTTCAACAAGTAGATTTAGAAGGCAAAATAGTACAACTCTCTATGTTTTGATATCTTCATTAAGGACTGTGACAAAAAACAGTAATTAAAAAAGATTAAAGAAACATTTTATTAATAAAGAAGTAGAATTCCAGAGAAGTGAATTTAACCTATAATTTTTGTTAAAAAATAATAAAACCAACACTGGATTCTAGATTTCTTTCTGTTCTACCATATTGGTTTAAGAATATTGAATTTACTAGAAATCTATGCTCTTGTATAAAAAAAGTTAAAGATAAAAGTCTTGCTTGAAGAATTTGACAATCATAGCATAGAGATGAAGCAAAATTGTATTTGTTCAGGGAATGTCTTCTGAACATTTGCTACTCTGATGCACTAGGAATTTAAAGCCTAATAATACCATAGTCTGTCAAGAAGTTCATAGGACTAATGATAAGTGTGATAGGCAGAATAATAGCCCCAAGGTTATCCATGTCCTGATCTCTGAACCTGTGAATGTTAACTTTTATAGTACTAGGAGCTTCATCAATGTGAATAAAATAAGAATTTTGAATTGGGGAGATTATCCTGGATTTTATAAATGGGCCCTAAATGTAATTACAAGTACTCTTATGAGTGGGAGGCTGAGGCAGATTCTACTTCAGAAGAGAGAGACAAGTATGGAAAAACCTCAACA
>PVJL010012790.1:0-35291 GCA_004026885.1 Lyroderma lyra | reverse complement strand
ACACAGAGTAGCAAATTGGATTAAAAAATAAAATCCAATGATATGCTGCATCCAAGAGACACACCTCAGCCCCAAGGATAAATACAGACTGAAAGTGAAATGGTGGAAAAAATACTCTAAGCAAATACCATCCAGAGAAAAGCAGGTGTAGCCATACTTAACATCTGATGGAACAGACTTCAGGATAAATAAGTTAATAGGAGACAAAGATACATACTTCATGATAATAAAGGAATCAATACAACAAGAAGACATGACACTTATTAATAAATATGTCCTCATCAGGAAGCATCAAAATTTATAAAGCAACTACTAACATAATTAAAGGGAGAAACTGACAAAAGCACAATTAGAGTAGGGGACCTAAACACCCCATTGGCAGTCATAGACAGACCATCCAAACACAAAATAAATAAGGAAATATCAACTTTAAATGATACATTATAGCAATTGGACATAATTGACATAGGATATTTCATCCTGCAACACTAGATGTACATGCTTTTCTAGTGCACATGGAACATTCTCAAAAATAGACCATATGCTGGGACACAAAAGTAGCCTCAGCAAATTAAGAAGACTGAAATCATACCAAGTGTATTCTCTGACCACAAAGCTCTGAAATTGAAGATCAACTGTGAAAAGAAAGCAGAAAAACACACATATATGTGGAGATTAAACAACATGTTATTAAAAATAACTGGAACAAATAAGAGATTTAAAAATACATAGAAACTAATGGCAATTAAAACACGTTATATCAAAATGATTGGTATGCAGCAAAGGCAGTAATAAGAGGGAAATTTATATCGTTGTAGGCCTAGCTCAAGAAACAAGAGACATTTCAAACAGCCTAGCATTACATGTTAAAGAACTAGAAAAGAAGGAAAAACAAACCTCAAAGTCAACAAAAGGAAGGAAATATTAATAATAAAAATTAGAACAGAACTAAATAAAATGGAGAATAAAAACAATTGAAACAATTAATGAAACAAAGACCTGCTTCTTCTAAAAAATTAATAAAATTGACAAACACCTGACAGCGTCACCCAGGAAAAAAGAGAAAAGACACAATTAACCAAAAGAAAAATTATGACTGATACTACAGAAATATAAAGGATTATATGAGAATACTATGAAGGACTATATGCCACCAAATTTAACACCCTAGAAGAAATAGACAAATTTCTAGAAATGCAGTTTACCTAGACTGAATCCAGAAGAAGTGGATAATCTAGACCAATCAACAGTAAGGCAATTGAAACAATCATCCAAACCCTCCCCAAAAGCAAAGCCCCAGAACAGTTTCACAAATGAGTTTCATCAAGCGCTGAAAGAGGAATTAATACTTATCCTCCTCAAACTCTTCCAAGAAACTGAAGAACAGGCAATACTTCCCAACAATTGCCATTCTGCTCTTTCATTTACATCTTCCTACAATGTATTTTATTGTTTATTTTCACATATTATGTATGACTGATGATAGTTTTCTGCCTGTTTGAACACCAACATACCTTCCAATACCAAATGAAAATATTGTAGATGATAAATTGACTCTTTCTTTAAGAAGATAGTTTTTGTTAGCTTTTAATTTTAGTTTTGTGGTACTAAAGTCAATCAGTTTCTATGTTGCTATGCAAGTTTAGAGTATGTCAAACTTCCTCTTTTGAAATTTTTCTAAGGAAAATAACTGAGATGCAAACACCACAATTTAATTTAGCATTAGGAATTTATTTTGATCCTAATATATGTCTTTAATTTACTACGAAATAACAAGTGAGTAGTTAAGATTTGTTTAAAGAAATGTGAAACAATCAGTCAATAAACTATGCACTATCCCCCTCAATGTTTCATAATACATACAGCAGGCATTGGAAACCAAAAGTTCTTTAACTTTAAAACAAAACTAAGAACTCTGTTTTCAAGGTCCTATGACATGTAATATTAATTATACCCATTAGAAACTTATAAGATATTTGGAAAACTTCCAAGAATCTAGCTTCTAAATTTTATAAATTTAAAAATTATTTTCTTATTAGGCTATAGAAATCATAAACATTACCATTATTATCATGACACAAAAATTCATCACAATATTTTCACTATAAAATCTGATTGGTCTTATCAGATTGGAACTGAATTCTTCCTCCCTACTCTGATACACTATTTTTTCATCCTCTGCTTAAAAAAAAAAAGTTGGGGAAGAAAACTATAGCACCATTCACTCTAGAATTCAAGTGTTTTATTTCATTAACTCCCTCCCAGCCAATCAATCCTATTTTCACATAGTGTTACATTTAAAAAAATAACATATCACTTACTCCTGATATGATGTTTGTGTGAATACTTCCCATCTATGTTACTGTACCATCATAATGTTATTGATATTAACATTTTCTGGGAATATAGCAGTGATATTTATAAGGCAAACATGTCCCCCATCTCACAAAATTTCTGGTAAGTGATTTGTATACACTAAAATAAACACTAAGAAATAAAGATGTTGATACATATTATCTTAACATGTACGCTAAATGGGATTTGTGTTAAAAAATGTTAATTAATAGCAAGCCATAATAAATACACATGTATCTCATAAGCAGCTACACACAAACTAAACATGAAAAGGACTCTATGGAGAGAAACTAATTTTTGTAGATTCATTTACTCATTTCCACATACATTTCTCAATTCATCAAGTCTGTCCAAGACCACAAGGGATACAAAAGCAATTAAGGTAACAATTCTGCCTTCCAAAGGCCCGTGAGAGGTACTGGTATATTATAAAAACATGTACAAATAAATAAAATATAAGAAAGAAACTGTATTCACCTAACATATTTTGTTAAACCCGGTATTAATGTAAGATAACTGTTTGGGCTTAGAATGTCATAAAGCAAATAAATTTGAAAATACATATGAGCACTTATATAGACATATTTGGATTATAAATTTGGAGATATATATCTCTATGTATTTAACTTTTTGCTTTAAAATTTTCTTTTTTTTAATTCATTTTTATTGATAGACTTTTTGGGGTGATGTCTGTTAGCAGATTTACATAGGTTTTAGGCATTGCTTTAAAATTTTTTAATTCTGAACAATTAACAAAGATTCCATTGAAAAATTAATGAGCTAACTTTAGAAAAATTACTAGAACTTGGAAATTATTGAGAAGCTATTCTGGAAAGTCAACTGATAAAGTGCATAAAGTCCTACAAAAAAGGGAACAGTAGCATGAATTCCTATCAGAAATAAAAAATAATTAATGAAACAAGTCCATGAAGCATGGTGGAGAATGCAGAACTGAGCACATTACCAGAGCATCTTGATTTTAGTTACTGTCAGCTAACCTCCTAAAATGTTATTGAAGGTCTATTGTTAATAATATTTATCAAAATCATAATAGCTAACATTTATTTATTGTCTATATTGTACTAGGCATGATGTTATGGAGTTTACAAATTTTATCTCATTTAATTCTTATAACCTATAGTTTAGGTACTACTTTCAATAACCCATTCTATAGAGAGGTAACTAATCTCAATCAGTTTCATGATCCATTTTTTTTTAATGATAAAAGACATATGGCACTATTTCTTTTTTAAGGGCCCAACATAAATTCACATGTATTAGTAGCTGAAAGTAGGAAAATAATAAGGATATTAAAAAGCTTAGGAGGAATTTGAAAGAGCACAATATTCTTACATAGAAGAAAGGTGAATAGGAATTTTGATATAAATAAAGACAATTAACAATAATTTACATTTTAACGATTTCTCCATATAAACAATATGCAAATTGTATGCTACTTGAAACTGGGTGATATAGAAAAGTTTAGATATTGTCTACCAGAAACCAAGTGATTATATATGTCAAAAATGAAGAGCATCTTTAGGATGCCCCAAGTAAAGTCAGAAAATCAACTCATCAATCATTGAGCTTGGAGAGAAGTGACATCCACTCCTTTGGTGTTAGAAGGTTTAAAAGAATTCAGAAAACAAAGCAGCAAAAGTACAGAAGTGCTATTTCAACTAAGAATTATTTGCAGAAGAATTTAAAATATTGTTTGCTTTGCTGGTCAAACAGATGAACATGTGGTAATTATGAAGAGTTTCTTACGTACTAAAAATATTACCATTCCAACCAAGAAAAATGATAATGCAAGTACGTTGATAAAAGTGTAGAGTTTTACAATAAACACATAATAATGGCAAGACGGTTTTGAGGCCAACAGAAGAAATTGTGAAGAAGAAAATACATTCTTCACAGACATTCAGAGTATGCCAAAAACAGACAAATTTAGGGGGAAATCAATGTGCAAAAGTATTACAAAGAGGACAGTATACAGGCAAATTATATCAGATAGAATGAAAAATGACTCCAAAAAGTAGGTAAAATAAATGAGAGAGCCATTACATCTTCAGATTACCTCTACTTTTCAAAGTATCAGAAAGTTGTCTTGTGTTAAAAATAGGGTAGCCTCAGATGTGATTAGAGAAGAACGAGAATATAGAAAGTGCACTATAATATGTAACAGTTCCTTTAGCTAAGTAGGTCTATTTGTTACAATTATATTAAAGGAAGGATGAGGAAGGTGGAAAGAAAACACATTGACATTAAGTGCAAACTGTGCACTGAATACTGCTTAGGACACATTCACGTATGTTATTATTGGGATTCACAATAAGTAGACTATAGGAGTAATTATCAGGATTTCCATTTTATAGATAATAAGACTGAGTCTCAGGGAAACTAAATAACTTGCTTTAGACCACAGAGCTAATAGTTGGTAAACTAAAATGTCAAACCTAAGCCCTTTACATCACATATCACTAAGAACACAGATTGAACTACACTGTAAATTCAATAGAAGAGACATTATCTCTTATAGTCACCATATCTCAAACTTATAAAAAGTGTCTAGTATATTACAGGAACTAAATAAATATATGATGACAAATGATGAATGAAGATCTGATAGAATATGTTCCCTATGAGGGAAAAAAACTGCACAATGAGAGGAAAAAATATAAAACAAATTCCTGAAAGAAGAAAGGAACATGAAAAATCAATTCCAGTATCCTAGAATTTAGTAATCATGTTCTACACAAATATCAATATACACAGTTCTATGAAGAATTTGCAATAAGTAAAAGACAATGACTGATATTTCTTTGTAGAACCAAAAATAGATAAAAATATAGTATAATATAGAGTTGATAAACATTTTAAAATGGAAAGGCATAGGAATTCAAAATTCAGAGAATGAAGAGTTAATATTGGCCTAGAAAGGGTTGACAGTGTTCTTGAATGATATGAGACAAAAACAGGACTTTATATTGGGAAAGCTTGGGATAGC
This sequence comes from Lyroderma lyra, assembly GCA_004026885.1. NCBI lineage: Eukaryota > Metazoa > Chordata > Mammalia > Chiroptera > Megadermatidae > Lyroderma > Lyroderma lyra. Next base: position 29,929 of record PVJL010012790.1, on the reverse strand, counting down.
CAAGGAATAAATCATGATAAAACTTACTCTCCACATAAGGGTATATGTAAAATCTGTAGATGGTGGATATGTAAACACATTAAAGAAGATTCTTAAATTACACTCTATCAGAAAAAAAAAGTTTACTTTCATTAGACTATGAACTATGTAGTCTATCTTGTGTACCAGTTAGCAGAAAAAGGCAAGCTATCTAATTCCAATGTTTCATTTTACATTGACTGCAATTAAACGTATGACTCAATAACATTGCTGACATGTTTAATTAAATTGGAATAAAAGCATTTTTTGGGGATCCTGATTTTTTTTTGTTTTCCCATCTACCTTTGAAAATATTGGTGCTCAATACTTTAGTGGGCCTAACCCTTTTGAAAGGAGAGTTCTAAGTCGGTTTGATTTAATGTTTAGAGTTATGCTAGAATTAGCAGTCAAATGATTAAATTAGGGACTTGAAAACCTACAGCAAGCAACTATAGTTTTTCCTTCCTGTTAAGGACTACAGTATACAAAATGAAACATTGTGGCTTAAAAAAAATTACTATGGGCTTTGGAGACACACAAGTCCAGGATCAAATTCTGGTTATGTAGTTTACTAGCTGTATTAAAGTTCAGAAAGTTATTCATCTTCTTTGAGTTTGTTTCTTTACTTACAATGTAGAAAAATTATAGTTTGTTGCAAGGATTAAATGAAATAAAATTTGCATAATGCCTAACCATAAATGATGTTCAAAAGCTGGTTTTTTTTCTCTTGTGTTAATCAGTAGCTTATAATCATTAGGGATGACATCATTTTGGGAAGAGATTTTTAGTTTTAAGAAACGTCACTATTTTTCAATCTAGTAAATGCTTATTACTTAGTATACAAGTACGCTAAGTATTTAACCTCATTTAAATAATTTACACATTTCCTCAACTACATAATATACTTTCTTGATTTTTTTTATCATTTAGCTACTTAGCAGTAGCTAAAATGCAGATGGTGTTTAATAAATGTTAACAGAATAAGCAATATATTTACCAATTGTTTTGATCTTCTCTTAGTGACAGACATAGCAGAAAAGTCATTAGGCTTGGGATAAAAGTACTTAGATTTGAATTCTGGCTCAGCTACAGCCTGTTCTACCTGGGGCATTGTCCATGGATAAAATAACAATATAGACAGAAAGTTTTGGCCCATACAAACTGCTTCTGAACTGTACAGGTTTCAACATAACAAATAGATGCCATAAGAAACCATCAAGGTATATTTAATCCTGAATAATTATTTTCTATCCCATCTAGAATACACAGTTGGCTATTAAAAACCAAAAACCAAAAACCAAAACCAAAACCAAAACCTAGCTCTGTTATGGACTATTCCAATGTAGTCACCAGTTATCACCTCTTCTACTGTAAATTCTGTCACCAATGTTAATCTTTGCCCTCTAACACCTCCACTGCCATCACAATGTACTTTCTAATCACTTTTATTTCTTCTCTTCTGTCTCTTCTCATTTCTTCTCTGTCCTTGGTGTTTCATGTGACCACTAAGTTATGGCAATTTTTTACTTCTGGAAAGTGAACCAAAACACCATCAGTCTGTTGAGTATAAAATTTACAGTTCTGCTGCTGTTGAGTGCTCTGGGTCTGCACCCTAATAACTAAATCCTCTTTTAGTGTGTTTCTACTTACAGATTTGGAGTCATTTCATTTGCTTATTGGGCTCAACAACAAATACAAGTTGTCCATTAAATAGAATTTTTAATATAAAACATCAAGAGTTTAGCTAAATTATTTCATGGTACTGCTACCTCGGCATTCATTTTGTGTGGCCAAAAGGCCTTGCACAGGACCTCAAATGTTTGATACTAGCTGTCCTTCAGCCCATGCCATAGGCACTGACCAGTTTAAGTTCCTGGTATCACTTCCCCAGCAGTCATTGTGAGCAACATTCTCTCCTGCCTCCCCTGGGGTGCCTTCCCTTTGTGAATCCCTTTGACAGAACCACGTTTTTTTGTTTTTTTGTTTTTTTTTGGTTTGATTTGACCAACTCAGCCTTTGTCAGGGTATCCTAAAGCACTCCATCCATGGACCTTACTAAAAGCACATGTCCCCGGTCTTGCCACTCTCTCAGCCCACATTTTGCCTTGACCTCGCTGTGTGGACCCTGGAGGTGAGCCATGTAACTCCTTCAGGACATGTGAGTAATAAACATCTCTATTTAAATTTCTCCTGTGGTCTTTTGTTGAACTACAGCTCACCATCTGATGCCCCAGAGTACTACTTTAGAAATGTTATTTTAACAAAATCAAAATGAAAATATACCGTCAACAAATATTGTACAATGGGTTCATACATAATGGTACAGAGATTTAAAATGGGGAAAATGCATCTATATTGGTAAATAAATAGTGCTAATAAATTTTAGATTGAGAAAAGAAAAACAGCATAAAATTATTAGCTAATATAAATTCAGTGCTTACTATGTATTAGGTACTGTATTAGCATTTTACAAACATTATTTCACATCATCCATATAGTTTTGCTAAGAAGGTACTAATGGAGGGTAAGATATTTTGTTCAAGTCACAGAGACAGTAAGTAGAGAAGTAGGAACTCAAAATTTCATCACTCCCGTTCTGGATACCTCAAAGCATTATAGATTTTTCAATGCAACTAAACAATTATAATAAAAATAAACTCTGTGCATAAGCAAAACTAAGTCTTTATTATTTCATATTAATGATGTATGAGCAAAAAACTGATCCATGACATATGCTTGAGAAGCAAGTGAACAATTATTCAAAGATTTATATATTATTTCTTCTTCTGAACATATTCCAAAACATTGACCCCTGACCCCACTGTAGGCCAAGGTACAGAGCTATTATCCATCTTTAAAAATAAACATAAATGGACTAGTACCTTGTAAGGCAGATATATATCTGACTGTGAAACATGATTTTAGAAGTTCAATTTGTACAATGTACATCTATTTGTGATGGGAAGGTTATAGGTTTAGGATTATTCCAATTATTTAATGAATTATATAAACTGAAACTTATTCCTGTTTATTCTAATTATTCTAATATACAATTTATGGGCTTAATTTCACATCATCTCAGTGATCTAATGTTTTACATAATTTTATTATAATTCATTTACATAACATAATATATTTCCATCTCTTCCTTCCTCCTCTTTTACCTTCCCTCCTCTTAGTTTCAATTCCTATACTCAACATTCAGGTTTTGAGCACTAATAATATGTCAAGCGATATGTTAAGCAGTAGAGAAGTCATTTTATATTCAGCTGATCAATTACTAAGACACAAATTTGAAAATAGGTTATTTAAAGTCAAATATATCTAAGTATATTCTCCTATAAGAAATATTATATCTATAAGATTTGGAAAACTTTATAATCCATCTGATTTATTCACTTAATATCCTGATACAACAGTATGTAATGTTACTGGAGAGAATATGTAATATAAACAATACTCTCTCGCCTTGTGATTATAGTTCTTATGTTCACAGTATCTCCTAAATCCTTTTAATATCTCTAAATTCAATTTAGTTCCATGAGGAGAATGGGGTTTCTGAAGACAACAGAACACATTTCTCCCAAGGGTCTTTAAATCATCCAAAACCTTTCCTCTCTGGTAGTAGCTATGGCTTTAAAAAAACCCTGTTTGGTAGAATGATAATGAGCATTGGACCAGTGTCCAAATGACTTAGTGAAATTTCGTAAAGAACAATTTAGTTCTGGACTGGAAAGGGTTATAAACATCTTTCTTAAATTGAACTGATTACCTCCTATACAGAAAGTATAACATATCAGCTTCTGTTCCAAAAAGCAACACTTAGTGCTGGCAACACTGCCAAATTCCTCCTTTCTTATATTCCTCTTTCCCTAGAGATAGTGATTAAAGGACCAATTCCCATGTCAGCTGGATCCTTAAGATCATCAAAGGTCCTCTCTCAGGATTCAGAACCTGATATGGTTTAGAAACCACTATGTTAATAGATAACCCACTCAACTTTCTAAATCAAAGCCATATAACATTAAAATTCTATCAACTAGTATCAGTACCCTGTGGTTTATAAAGTACTGTTGCTCTACATCTGGAAGATGTTTGGAATGATACAAAAATTCTGCTCTGGTTTGGGGTGTTTCACATATGATAGCCTGATGTGTGTATGTGTGTGTGTGTGTGTGTGTGTGTGTGTGTAAGGTTCTCTCTGTTAAGGTCCAGGGACAGATGAACAACAGTTTTACAGCTTACAAATCCAAGAGTTTTGCCAATCAAAATTAATAAATTAAGTTGAGTTATTCACTCATAGTGAACAGTTAATTCTCTCTACCTCTGTACATTTATAAACTGTATTAAATTGAAACCTTAGGAGAAAGGAAGAGGAGGCTCCATGAGTTGATGAAGAAACAGAAAAATTGTTAGGTCGCAATAGACATTTTGCTATGTTGAATTGTTCCTGTTATCTGTTGATTATAACTACAAATAACAAAAGCCTTCCAATATAATTAAAAATCTTGAATCTTCTTAAAATTATAATTACATCTTGAAATTGGACAAGTATACCATTATATTTCAGACATTTTCTTCTGAAACCCACAGTAAGAAATATATCTAACATTTTGACATAGCACACACATGCACACACACACACACACACACACACCCCACACACACACACAATAAAAGTTTAATGAAATAATAATTTACTTATTTTTTACACATAATGACTTCTACTCTATTTTAATAAATTATATTTAAAAAATACCTTTAAGATCCAATACAGTTTCTTCAAGACTCACTAGTAGGTTGTATCATACAATTTAAAGACACTGAATGCTTTTATTGTGTCTTAACCCACTAGGACATCTGCAGGAATTATATAAGGTAAAGGCTATTGATATGTAGTTTCAATAAAATGTCGTTAATCACTACAAGCATGCAGATATAACACAGTTTTAAATATATTATGATTATTAAAATCTGAAAAAAATTAATAAACTAAAGAACAAATATATTTATTCTTTCACATATATTTTACAGATTCAATAAGTAAAATAATAGTGGATGTTAGCCTGACATATATGTAAGGTTCTCTGTTAAGTCCCTAGGGATAGAGGAACAACAGTCATATGCCTTAGGTGTTTTGCCAGTCAAAATTAATATAACAAAGAACAAAGAGTACTGAAGATAAAATAATTCTTACTATTATTATATTTCTTCAATATAAATTATGCCACATTTTTAGGTATGGTGAACTAATTAAAATCCCATTTGATATTGTTTATGAGTAGGTAGAAAAATCTTAGATTTTACTCTCTAGTAGTATGGGAAATTCTTGTTTCCACTGATGAATTTGAAACATATAAAATACTTGAGAAAAAAGCATGTGATTCAATTTAAAATTTTCTTTACAATAGCCAAAAAGCAGATAATATAATCCTAAAGAAAAATAAAGCAATAAATTTTATTTCCTCTTATACATATTAAGTATCAATAATAATCTTTACTGAATCAGCAAAATGTAGAGAAGGATGGAATGACTGAGATCATTAAGTAACTTTCCTCCCAATTCAGAAATCCTTTTCTGAGCATCTTTGAGAGAGGGTCATTTCATTAATGATCATTTTAAATTAACATCTTTCCTGTGAAAATGTGGAGAAACATACCAAAAGAAGGACTTTATAATGACTGCTTATTTATAGTGGAGCCAGACACCTACACAAATATCTTTCAGAAAGTATTTTGAAGAAGTTAGGGAGAAGGTCACCACATTACCTAATACTCAGTTAAGAAGGTGAGTAAATTAAAAATAAAACAAAAAACAAAAAAGAACAATACCTACTAATTAAGATTCTTTTAGTTCTTCTATATAAATTATGTGATATCCATATATCTTAATTTACATTATTTTGAACAGGATTTGGTAGAAAAGTTATCTGATTCCTAATAAAAAATTCAAATGACTTGAGAGACTAACTGTGGCCATATACTTGAATCATGGGCATTGTTATGGTCATATATTTTATAAAAAACTGAAAACTATGATGAGCTCCTCAAGTATTAAGTTACATAAAAGAAAGGACTTTAATTTCTATTGATTTAAATAGGCAACACTGTAAGAATTAACTCATTTTGATCACATACCCACAAGCAGAGTTTAGCTATAGTTCTCTTTTGCTAAGTCCAAAAAACAAAACAAAACAAAAAGATACACTATTATTGAATGTTGCCAATATATATCCACCAACTTCTTTATATTCCCTTCTATAGCAAGATCACATATTTATCTACTGAAATTATGTATTCAATTATATATTTAATTGCATATTTATAAATTTGTTGTATTACTCTCAGAAAATCTAGGTATGGCAAAAATAACAAATATCTTTCTTGTTTATAATATGTCCTGATATTGCTATGGTATAGCTCCTATGCAAGTCTACTATTACATCCAGTGCTAGCAAGCAACATTTATGTTGCCCTGGGCAAAGTAGTCATTTAATCAAATATAATTAAAATCACTAAAACTGTTCCTTTTCACTTTGTATTAATCAAGGTTCTAGCAGCAAAACTTAAACCTTTCTAGATAGTTAGAACAGAGGGAATTTAATGTAAGGAATTATTATAAAGAAGATGGAAAAGCTGAGAAGCCGAATAGGTGATCGTAAGACAACCCAGCAGTTAGGATGGCAGGAAGCCATTACTGCTCCTAGGATGAGAAAATAAATGAATGAAAAACAAAAACTCATAGACATAGCCAACAGTTTAGTAGTTACCACAGGGTAAAGGAAGAGGAAGGGGTAGAGGAGGGAAGGGGGTCAAATATAAGGGCTGTCTGGAAAAAACCCAGCCATAAATGCCTCTGTTTTTCATATTACATGGCTGAATACTTTCTGGACAGCCCTCATACGTGGTAATGGAGGGAGAACTAACTTTGGGTAGTGAGCACACACTACAATATATAGATGATGTACTATCAAATTGTATACTTGAAACCTATATAATCTTACTAATGAATATCACTCCAATAAATTTAATAAAAACAAAACAAAACAAAAGATCAAGTGAGTGAGGTAGTACACAGAAGCTGGAGAGTCATCAATTGGAAGATGGAACAAAGAGGTTCCAGTGGGAGATGTAGACACTGTTGGACATCACTCAAAGCATTGAAGTAGGGAAGAAACTCCCTGGTCTCTCATTCATTGTATCCTCCATTCTTCACAAACAATCTATCACTGGTCAACCCCAGCCTGAAGACAGCCAGACATAGCTGACTGGGAAATGCACTGAGGGATTAGCTCCACCATTATCTCCAATAGCATGAAGTAGCAAAAGGATGAAGGTTTGATTGGTCAATCAACCCAGAACTGTCACATGTAGGAAGTGAACATTTCTCTAAACTCTTCAAAAGTTCATTATTGCAGAACTGATTTATCTCATGGAGCTGTTTAATTATAAAGTCAATTTATTTGAAATAAGCACTTGATTACATGCTTGTGTTCAAAGATTGATATAACAACATGGGCTTATCAATTCTTCTGAACTAAAAACACGGGCCAAAAATAAATTTATAAATTAAAAAATCTATGTTATTCTTTAATCTAATAAATGATTGCATATTAATATACCAAATAATAAGTTATTCTAATCAAACTGCTACGACAATTACTACAGATAATATTGTAGTATTTTATTTCATATTCTGGAACCCATTTTTCCAAACTGATTCAGTATGACCATCTATTACTACTTCATTTTTTAAAGAAACAAAAAAATAAAGATTTTAAGTATATTTGTTCAATGACACTATTTAATTAGCATATAGATTTTTAAATAATGCCTTAATGTGCAAAATTGAAAATATCTATAACATATAGTTGAACAATATATTTGGTATATGTGGTATATCAATGTGTAAGAGTAGCTCAACAGACCATGTGAAACTCTTCAATAATATTCTAAAAATACAGCATAACTGATTTCTATTACTGTTAGTAATTCTGAATTTCCATACATATGTGGATATCATTTACTTTATTTCCAGTAGCATGCATTTCAAACCAAAACTAATGAACACAGTCTAATCAAAAGGCAAATGTATTGGACAAAATAGGCCAAAAAGTTATAAATACTTATCATATTGATTTATAAATGCACTTGTAAAATTTTTGTAACCTATATTCTGTAGAAATGTGCTCCACCTGATATGCTTTAAGCAAAAGTTTTCCTGTTTGTCACAATATCAAATTAGGATCTCACATAACTTCCATTTAAATCTACTGCATTAAAATAGCAGAGTTGTGTTCAACTTTGCTGAGGTATTAATAAAAGAATATATCACATTTAAGAAAAAAATCTCCCTTTCTTTGATGAAAGCATGACAAGGAGAAAATAGAATATTCTGAATTTACATCAGGAAGGCAGATTACAATGTACAAAATTCATTCAGAAGAGTTAAAGTAGAAACAGATTGAAAGAATTAGTTCTAAAATGACATCTGTTTTTAAAGATGTTCAGACACTGGGAGGATGTAAATAAGGTTGTTCCTTGTATTGTTTCCAAAGAATATTAAACATTTTGGAAATGTTAAAAATAACTGTGTTTATTAATAAGGTAATAATAAAGCAATTGGTTCACATTAAAGTAACTGCAAAACTATACTTAAAAAGTTGCCTGAAATTTATGTATTGATCCAGACAAGAGTTATGTTCCCCTTGGTTTTCCAGGTCTAGAAATACTATGTCCTGAAGTCGGATCAATGTGGTTCTAACATCTACTGTTCTTTGCCATGTTATCCCATGGAACATCAACTCAGATCTTCCATGTACTACAAAATGCAATTTTAAGATTGAAGAAAAATTAATTTCTCCATATACATATTAACACATTTTGTTAAACATAAAATATTAATATATATTAAATGTAATTGCAATCAAAGTCAATACTTAATATATAAATGAATATATTAGTTGTATATGTAGCTAATACCCATGCACTTATTTAAATCAAAAGTTTAAGTAAGAGAGGTACCAAATGTTACTTAATTGAATAGATGCATCATTAAATACTTTATCAAGAAGGTCCAAATAGCTCAAGTGAATCCTTCAGAGATTTATCAGTGAATAATATTACTAGAAGTAAGGGACATTTTGACATTTAATATATTGCTTCACTAACCTTAAAAGGCAAAGTTAAGATGATAAGAAAGTTGAAATTATTAAATGAAATTTCATTGAAACAGAGAAGACAATTTACAAAATGATATAATTATTAGATCACAGAATGAACTTCCCTTTTGTATTATAACATCACTTAAGGAGAGTTTTATTTTTCTTGACTCTTTTCTAAAACAGACATTGTGGCATTTAAGAGATAGGAATGTATCATTTGACCTTTAAACTTGTTTCATTAGTGTACCCACAAGCAACAGTCACTGAATGGTATGTTTTCACTTTCATGCCTTTAGCACTTAAAGTTTTTTGATAAGTGTTAATGCCACTACTTGTTTTTTATTAGAGAAAATTTGAGGGCTGTTACATTAAAAACAGAGTACACTGTGTAAAGCTTAATAAATGATATAATGTAATTCAGTAAAGTGTTCTCTTGAGCACTAGATTTCTGTACTTTGATGAGGGTATGAAAGTTAGAGAGTAAATTTTGTTTAGTGTGTTTTGTTTTCTAATCAGTTACAGGATAACATCAAATGCAATTCTTAGTATCCAAAGCAAAAACATAAAATATAACTCTGTGACATTACTTTTGATGAAAACTGTCACCTGATTTACACACTCTATGCAATTAGTCTTTCAACTCTATTTGTATTGGTCTGTAAACAGAGTAAATACCAGGTGCAGGAGAGAAGTAAAGAAAAATAACCTAGAATTTCTTGTAAATACATATGTTAAAATAGTTTAAAACTTAATATAGAAAATGTAAAAAGGTAAAAATTAGAATACTCCCCAGAGAATTCTAGAATTACTATAAGCAAGTTACTTTGGGTAAAAACTAATGCAGATTAGATTTCTGTTGCATATGAAAAAATTATTGTTTATTAAAAATATATTGTATTTGGTTAGAAATCTCATTTAGAAGAGATAGATTCTATTCTCTTTAAAAAGTTTAAAAATCAAAAGTTCCCTAAAATAAGACATTTCAAAACTCAGGATATAGCAAAAAAAAATAAAAATAAAAAAAAATATGTGTGTGTGTGTGTGTATGTGTGTGTGTGTATATATGTGTGTGTATATGTGTGTGTGTGTGTGTGTATATATATATATACATATATATATATATATATATATATATATATGAGGTAGAGTGCACACAAGTAAACAAGGAATGCACCAAACCAAAACCCTGAAACATATTGCCCCCACTAGTTAGAAAAGCTTCAGTATTAGAAACAATGAGTGAACTAAACATAGGTCTCACAGAAGCAAAACATGGGTTCATGTATTTTAATTAGCCCTAGTATATATTAGATTGCTCATTAGAAACAAAATGTCAAGTTATATCATCAAAAGACAAGCAATCTATCAAATGCTTTAGGTTGGAAATATTAATGCTCATTACAAATAAGCAATATGCTGTTACAAATTGCAGCTCCCATGATACATTGTTTGAAACCTCTGAAAATAGTGTTTTGTCCTTACCATTATTGTTCGAACTTCTGAAACAAACTTAATATACAGAACAGAAATATGGGTTTAATTTAGATCCTCTATGTGACAAAGAGTTCAGTGCTTTTAGCAACAATGAAAAGGTATTTTACTAAGTTATAACAAATTGTTACTTTTGTATACACCTAGTGGCATTTGTGTTTACAACAAAGATAACAAGATATATTATAAAAGCATGCTATTAGTGTATATTAGATACTATAATAGTATTCCACCCAAATTTGGACTCATACATGCTTTAGAAGGTGTAAGTCATATACCACACCCAGATCCCAGCTCGTTAAATTTAAATAATGTTGCATGATCCAAACAGAAACATACCTCACTTTCTTTCACCTTAGACACACCATGCATACTGATTTTGTGTAATCCACATTTATTAGCCAACTAGCACCCAGTGGAGAGAAAGAAGATCTTTCAGGGAGATTTGAGGTGTAAGTCAGGTGGATGTGTCAGGGGAAAAGAGGGGACAGTGGGAAATGAAGGAATAAGGGTGTTTAGCCTTGTTTAGGTGTAAGCACTGCTGATTATCAATTTGTATTTTCACAGGAGAGAAAATGTTTCCAGAAGCCTATTCTGCAGTGTTGCTTAGGGTAACATTGGGCTATGGATATTTATTAATGACAAAATCTTTCAGTGCTCAAGCTTAGAGGACACAAGAGAAGAAGGGAGAAGGGAGAGTGAGACACAGAAGTAAAACTGAAGATGGAAGAAGGGAAGAAAGAGGGAGCAGAGAAAACAGAGAGAGGAGGGAGGGGGATGAGAGAGAGAGAGAGACCCTGTGCACACATGTGTAAGTGACAGTGTGTGGAACAGTGAAGTGTATGCCTTTTCCACAGTAAAAGAACACGAATGTGAAAGTGGTCATTAGAGCACAGAAGTGCCAGCATGTGTGAGGACGTGAACTAGGGAGTCTGTGAAGGAGAGTGTTTAAGAAAAAGCGATGTGTGGAGGTGAAGATGGTACTGGAAGGGGTTAGAGGGAAGGGGCATGTGTGTGTGACGGATGGGAACGGATATGGAGAGAGAGATGGGAAATGCGAGTCAAAAAGAGAGATAACATGATTACAGAACAGACATTAATGAGGAAGAAATATAGGGAGAAGGGAGGAGGGAGAGTGGAGGAAAGGGGTTTAAATAAGAGAATCAGAAATCAGAGTGGTGGAGATCAAAATGTGAAGAAAATAGGAAAGGAAGGAAATAATAGAGAGAAAAATGGAAAAAAGGAGGACAGAGGCAATGGACAGAAAAGAGAAAGTAAGAAGGGGGTGGGAAAATGGAAAAAGAGAAAGCGTAAGGAGAAAAGGGAAGCAGCAGCAAGAGGAAATAAAGAAAGGTGAGGAGGGAGAAACTGAATCTTGATGTCCGAATAAGAGGGAAAATAAATGGGAGCAGGGAGCCAGCAGTTTGAAAAGTCCCTCAGGCTAGAGTAAAACAGAAACAAACCTGATAAACTTGTCAGACTCTCCACGAGTACCCCCTGACAGTCACACAGAGACCTTGTGAATTGAGTTTCAAAGTGGCACCTGCCCCTCTTAAGCCGCCCACTTCACTCATGCCCGGGCTACTTGGCGTCCAGGCAAAGTGCTTTAGCGTCGGGAGTCCAGCTTGCCACCTGCCCCAGCGTAGAGGGATCAGGGCTGGGGCAGGTCAGCCCCTGAATTTCTTGAGATACGGTCATTCGATAGTAATCCCCAGCAGCATTATTACTCGGTTTAAAAAGAAGGAAAAGGAGTGGAATGAGACACAGAAAGACAAGAGACAAGTAGGAAAAGCACGCCGTTCTTCCTACCTAAGCACCGCCGTGTCCCCTTTTCTGACCATCATGTTGTCCACGGCCGCCCAGGGGAAGTCCACACTCTGTCCAGCCGGGAGGCAGGAGGGTAGTAGGCAGCACAGGCTGAGGAGCACCGCCGCCAGCCACTGGTTCGAGCAACAAGCACCCTGCACCAACAGCATCATGTCCATCCCTGCTAGGGCTGCTCACTCTCCAGCAGCTTTCAGCTCGCACTCCCCCACCCCCTGGTGCTGGCGAGTCTTCCCGGGAACCAGGCGGCGCGCCACCGGATTTTTTTTTTTTCTTTCTTTTTTTTGGTGGGTGGGTGGGTTTCTTTTCTTTCTTTTTTCCCCCGTTTAGTTGTTGGGTGTTGTTTCTCTCTGTTTTGCCTCCCCTCCTCCTCCTCTTCGCTTTCCCTCCCTCCCTCCCCTCCCACCCCCTGGCACCACACTACACCTCCTCTCGGTAGCTTTTGGCCGAGTCCGGAGCGTGCCTAATTCTCCGGCGGCTCGCACACCATCTAGCGAGGAGGCGAGTGCGCCGGCGAATGAGGGAGGAGGCGCGGCGGCGGCGGAGGCAGGGCGAGCGGCGGCGGCTGCAATCGCAGCAGCAGCAGCAGCAGCAGCAGCAGCGGCAGCAGCGGCAGCGGCAGCGCGGGGCGCAGCGGCGGCCGGCGGCCCCTGGCTCACGCGCGTTGCCAAGCGGCCGTTTCCTTAGCAACCCCGCCCGGGGATTGGGGATGCAGCAGGGAGGGGGGAAATGAAGGGACGAAAGAAAAGAAAGAAAATGAGAAAAATGTATCAGGAGGAAGTATATCACAATGGTACGAACTGAGTGTGGAAAGGGAGATGCCTCGTAGACAGCACCTTCCCTTCCTGTCACAGGCGCTTAAGCAGTGCTTTGCTGGAAAACTCTCCGTGTCGGGCTGAGGGGAAGAGCGCGAGGGCGCTCTGCTTTCCCTCTCCGTGCGTTTTACCTCTTGAGGCACCGTAACTTTAAAGTCCTCCAAGTTGTGGTCGGCGCCATCATGCTGCCGGGGACGGTCAGGTTTTGTTGTCTATTTCTTTTCCTTTTTTTTTGTTTTTTTCCATTCTCGTCTGGGCGGCCGCGCTACAGTTAACCAGCGGCCAACTAGTTCACTCTTTACCTCTTTTCGGAAATAGGTAGGGACGGGGACTGGGGCTGCTTTTTAGGCGGCTGTGTGGGCGCGCATGGGCCTTGCAGTAGACCAACTGGAGTGTCTGGGGTCAGCCAGTATGTTTTGGGGGCGTCCCCCTCCCCCGTGCGTGCTGACACTGTATTTGTGTTGCAGGGGGGTGGGGTACGGTCAAAGTGGAGTGTACGTGGATGTGAGTGAATAGTATGCGCGCGCACGTGGACCCCGCGAGGCGTGCGCGCGGGGCGCGTGCGCGGGCTTCACGCAGGCGCGCTGGGAGGCTCCGGGAGGGTAGTGCCGGGATGTAGAGTCGGGAAGGGACCGCAATCAAGTGTTTTAATTGTTAGAGCTAGGCAGCCAGTTATGTAAGAGGCAGTTTAACCCGTTGGAGCCTCTCGGGCAGAATGATCAGCGCATCCCTATCTAAGCAGAGCAGGGTTCTCGGGTTTACCGAGTCGCGGTTACGCGTATACTACATGCTGGATATACTACATATAGTATAGTTAACAGCCTCCGAACCAGCTTGCACGGGCTTCCGACTCGCTCACTCGGTGGCGCAGAAACGCTACGTGGCTTCCCACGCCGCAGGCTCTTAGTCCCTCGCCCGGAGGTTGGCGAACCGCTGTCCTGGCTCTCCGTGGAGTAAGGGGCTGGGCATGGGGCCGCCCCCTACATTTTCTGCTTCTACCCTTCATGAACTCATTTGCAGACTCAAGAACCTTTAGTTATTCCGGGCCATTTGCAGATCAATGCGAGAACCGAGGCTGGAGTCTATAGCCATAATGCCAATCAATCTTGTTCAATGAGTTTGGAAGCAAAGCGAGGAAGTGGAGAGAAACAAGTAGCATAATTAAAAAATAGGCTAACCGCCCCCATTCATTCTTGCCTTCCTCCACCCCTCTACCCCTTAAGCAATCTTTAAAGATTTTATTCTTCTGACTGCAGTCCTTCTTCCCTTGGAGAAAATAAATAAAGCAAAACCTCTCACATCTCTAACTCCTTTTCCATAATGCTAGCAGCTTCCTTTGGCAAAGCGCGCAGAAGCAATAATCTCTGCAGGGGTCAGCATCCGGCTGCCTCCCCAGACTGAGCTCTTTACGAGGCAGGCAGGGAGTCGTTTTGCTTGGCGGTAGCGGTGCTCAGAGTGATTTTTATCGCTGTGCATGAGGATATGTAGGGAAGGAGAAGGGTTCCCATCACCTGTGACCACCAGACTGACTGGTCGAAGAGCCCCTAACCAGCATCACCTCCCTGCTGAACTGGCACTCCAAGTCTCAGCAATTAACTGAGACGTTTGCAACAGGAGTTACTGATGTTATTAGTATTCACGCCGAACTCTCAAACCCGGCTCGGAATTTGAGAGTGCAGTAGTAGTCAACCGCATTTTGAAACATCAATAAAATGTTAGTCATTTGCGGATGAATGAAAACATTTTCTTTACCGTCTGGTATGCTAGGAAAATAATTGTCAAATGACAGACTCCTGCTAATATTGTTGCCAAATACCTAGATAACACTGTCATCTTGTTAACTGCTTTTTTCCCCTTTTTTCTTGCCTGGTGCACTGATGGATAAAGCTTGCAATTACCTAAGGCAAACTGGGGATTAGAAAAATCTATGTCATATACATGGGCAAAACTATGCAGTGTCATTTAGAATTTTCTCTAGAAATGATGTAGATCCTTTTGAAGAGAGGCAGAAGTCACAGTTTATGACATTGTGACTCAGTTTAGTGCTATTTTATGCAGGACTGAATGCCAGCGTTTTCTAGTACAAGCTATGAAAAGCATCCTTTTGTAACTGCTGTTTCCCAGAGATCTGACATCTTCAGGGATGAGGGGTGGGGATGGGAGGAGGGATTCTGTGACCAGGGATGGAGCTATGCAGCAGATTTAATATGTACAACAACCCTTCAGGCTTGTAAAAGGAAACTGGAACCACTTCTATTTAAAGGCAAAGAGTTTATTTTCTTCATTTCTAGTTTTTATCTCAACTTCCATGCACTGATCACAATGCAGTTAATTCTCAGAAGACCACCCAAAGGAAGCAATAACTAAACCCAGTTTATAGATGTCTTGACTATTAGAGAAATTATTTACACACACGAAGGCTGTCAGGAAAAAATCCAGCCATAAATACCTCTTATTTTTCATATTACATGGCTGGATACTTTCCAGACAGCCCTGGTATATGCATGGGCAATCCCTTTTACTACATATACTTTGCTATCTTTCTGACTAGGGAGAAGAATGATTTTAAAAGCTTTTATGACTTTCTTTTTCCCTCAACCTTTCTGAGGGTGTATATCTGAGAGGATTTTACAAGGTTTCCAGTATTTGCTTTTGAACTCCTAGATTTTTTTCCCAGCAGAGACTTAACTCCTGGCAATCTTGGCTCCTTCTGAGGGAAAACCAGAAGAAAAACAAACAAGAAAATGAAAAGAAATAAAAAAGGAAACCTCCCAACTCAGATAACACATAATTCCTTAGTAAAATATGTTTTAAAGTATCAGGAATGGGTAACAGCATTTTTTTGAGCATTTTAGATGGTGAGGATTGCAGTAGGTGTAATAGAATACTTCCTTGGTCAGAGTTTTTAGAAACTGACACTGGAATGATTATGCCATGATGTAGACTGGTTTACACCCTCTTTTATCATGGCCTGTGACCTCAGGGGTGTTGGAAAGTAATGAAGTTTGAGTCTTTCTTACTTTAATAAGCTTGATTTATATTCAACAGTGTAAATGAGATTATCAGGGAAAACTACAACATAAATGAACATATTTTTCCTGATAGTGAGTAAACCCAGATACATCTTTCATGCTATTACTGAGAAATTTTAGGCAGAACAGAATTCAAGACCCAATGGAAAGAACTAATGAGAATACTCTGTAATTCCTAAAAACATTGGTCAGGGAGCCCTATAAACATGCCCTAACTTGGGCTATAATTGATTATGTATTTGAATTAAGCTAGTTTAAGCTTGGAGCACCTTCAACTTGAACAGACCTATAGTGGTGATTTTTAGGTCACTGTGAGAACTATGAAATTCAGGAAATTTGTTGGGGGTGGGAAAATCTTTCTTTATAGAAAGGTTTCTCAACCTAGGCACATTTGACATTTTGGGACACGTAACTTTTTGTTGAGGGAACTACCTTGTACATTGGAAAATGTCTAGCAGCATCCCAGGCCTCTACTCCCTAGATGGCAATAGCACTAATAGATGCCAATAATCGTGATAACCAGAATTTCTCCAGACATTGCTAAAATGTCCTGTGCAAAAGGGAAGAGAGGGTAAAATCACCCCAGGTTGAGAACCCCTCCATTATAAGTTGCATTTCTAAAAATATTATATCATGTGCTTTTCAAATAAAATAATAAAGCAAATTTATAGTCATAAGTATTTTATTTGAATTCTACAACAATAAAAGTAGATCCTCCTTATCAATTAAATTTCTACATTTATCTGCTATGAGATTGAGTGGCCCAGATTATCAAGGATGAAATGAATTTAATGACCATGGATATCTTTCTATGATTTCTCTGTGGGAACTCTTTTATTTAAGCTGGAGTTGAAGTGCTAGTTCTCATTTTTAAAAGAAATTATCATTTTGTGATTGTTTAAATAAAGGTGTAAGTAGGTGGTGAGCTTGTTTCTGGGAAGAACTAACACATGTAAATCTTTGTATTCTTTACATAGTGAACAGCTACAAAGTATGCACTCAGGAAACAAAAGCATTTTCCTGTTGAATTACTCTATGTAAAAAAATCACACTCGTTCATTTACTATGTTTTAAACACTCATCTATTAAATGCAAATGGTAAGCAAAAATGTAAGAAGTTGGAGTGGGAATGGAGGTATAGTTATGCTGTTTTCAAAGCTCTTCAAACCATTTCCATATACTGTCCCTGAACATTTCTTCTAACTACACCAGAAAGACAGACATATAATACATGAGTGGAAATTAGTTTTCAAACTGAATTTGTTATACTTTTCACATGTAAGATAATGAATACAGCTTGAACTGCATATCATTTATTTGCATGGGGTTCTGGAAAAATAAATAAATATATCTATTATGATTTAATATTTTTTCTTCACCTCTTCCAAAAGGACTTTAGAAATTTAAGTATATAGTATGTGTATTTAAAAATAAATGCTAAATATTTTATTTTCTAGCAAACTATCAGGAATAAAAAATTTACACTTTAAAACTCATATTCTATTTCATTTTATTCTGTTTATTTTCTAAAAAGTTCTGATTTTGATTGTAGAGATGTTTAGCGTGTGTGTGTGTGTGTGTGTGTGTATACGTGTGTGTGTGTGTATATATATGACACACACATAATGACAATGAAGTTTGTGAACTCATCCTAGAAAAACCTCATTGCTGAATATTACTATGGTCACCTTTGAAGTACACCCATTGGGAAGCTATGCACCCACACCAGCACCTAGTCTATCCTTCAAAGCAATTTTGGGACTTTTTTCCTGGAATGACCATCAGAGTTGTCATTGTGTGACCCTTGATGTTCCGAATGTCACCAAAATGTCTTCAATTTCCCTTATTTGGGGTAAAGAAAAAAGTCACTGGGGACCAGATCAGGTGAGTAGCAAGGCTGTTCAAATACAGTCATTTGTTTACTGGCTAAAAACTCCATCTCAGACAGTGCCATGTGAGCTGGTTAGTTGTTGTGATGCAAGAGCCATGAGTTGTTGGTGAAAGTTCAGGTCATTTTCATCTAACTTTTTCACACAGCCTTTTCAGCACTTCTAAACAGTTGACTTGGTTGATTGTTTGTCCAGTTGCTATAAATTCATAATGAATAATCTCTCTGATATAAAAAAATAACATTAGTAATGTCATTTTGACTCTTATTTTGGACTGTCAGAAATTTTTTGGTCATGGAAAATTGGCTGACCTTCCCTTGTGCCCTTTGATACTTTGTTCAGGGTTGTTTGATACACCCATGTTTCATCACCAGTGATATCATGGCCCAAAACATTGTCTTGACTCTCCTTTGCCTTTGTTTAATGGTGAGCTCCTTCAGGACCATTTTTAACACACTTTTCCCATGCAAAAATTTTCAGCTAAGATTTTCCTAACCATTTCTCTTATCAATGTTTACTTGGTTTGCTATGCTTCTCACAGTCAGCCAATGATTTTGGTGCACGATTTGATGAATTTTTGCAATGTTTTCATCAGTTCTGCTCTTTACTGGTCACTCTGGCCTCTCTTCATCAGTGACACTGTCTCTCCTCTCAGAAAAACATTTAATCCATTTGTACATTGACATTTTCTTCATGGCATTAGCCCCATAAACTTAGACTAACACGTCCATTATTTCACTTCCACACTTGCCAAGTTCAACAAGAAATTTAATGTTTGTTCTTTGCTCTAAGTCAAGCTCTGACATTCTCATAACAGCACACAAAAATATGCAACGACAATAATGAACACCACTCAGTAAGACACTGCCGAAACACAGACATACCAGGGTTATAAAACCTTACAGAGTTGTTTGTACAGTGCTGCCAAAGTAAGTGCATGATGGCAGGTTCCTGAACTTGTCAGTGTATGTGTGAGTGTGAGTGTGTGTGCGTGTGTGTGTGTGTGTGGTTTTATGTTTTAGAACAGTTTTAGGTTTACAACAAAATTAGGAGAAAGTTACAGAGGTTTTTCTTATACACTCTGCCCCACTCATACATAGCGCTGTCATTATCAGTATCACTTGGCAGGATGACACATTCTTCTTTTGTTTGTTCTGTTTTATGAGAAGAAACTTACATGGGTACAAGATAATCACATTCAGTCCATAGTTTACCTTAGGGTTCACTCTTGGGGTTATACTTTGGATGGGTTTGGACAAATGTATAACGGTGTAAAGACATCATTATAATACAGAGTATTGTCACTCAAAATCCTCTGTGCTCTTGTCTATTCATCTGTCCCTTGGCAAACCCTAATCTTTTAATTGTCTCCATAATTTTTCTTTTATAGATCAATCATACAGTATATAGTCTTTTCAGATTGTCTTCTTTTACTTAGGAATGTACATTTAAGTTTCCTTCAAGCTTTCTCATTGCTTGATAGCTCATTTCTTTTTAGCACTGAAGTATATTCCATTGTCTTGACATACCATAGTTTATTCACCTGCTAAGAGATATTTTGTTTTCAAGCTTTGGTAACTATGAATAAAGCTGCTATAAACATCCGTATGTAGGTTTTTATGTGAACATAAGTTTTCAACTTCTTTGGTTAAATACCAAGAAGTGTGATGCTAGGTAATATGCTAAGAGTATGTTTTCTTTTGTAATGAACTGCCAAACTGTTTTCTGAAGTGGCTGTACCATTTTGCATTCCCATTATTAATGCATGAGAATGCTTATTGCTCCACATCCTCACCAGCATTTGGTATTGTCAGTGTTCTGGATTTTGGCCTTTCTAATAGACATGTAGTGTTCTGTTGTTTTCATTTACATTTCCCTCATGATATATGATGTAGAACATCTTTTCATATGCTTATATAGCTGTCTGTACGTCCTCTTTAATGAGGTGTTTGTTAACATCTGTCAACCAATGTTTTTTGGTGCCCATTCAATGCCAACAGGAATCTCCAATTTAGGGTACAGTGAAGAAGAGAACTTAATTCAAGTGCAAACAGCTCAGTTGGGGTACTGAACAGCTACTGTGGATGAGCTCACTAGTGTTAGAACTCAATTATGAGATGGCATGGTTGTGGAACAGTAAGGCTGTGAGACAGTGCAGGGGCGAGGCAGCCTTAGGGTCAGGTTGCCCCTCAGGAAAGGTCTCCCTCTGGCAGGTTGTCTGTCTGGCTAGACAGCTGTGCTCTGCTCCAGTCTAGTCTGCTCTGCTCTGCTCTACCTTGCTCCAGTTCAATTTGCCTGCACTGTTCTGATATTCTCTGCTCCACTCTTGTCAGTCTGGCAAGATATTTTGGGTGTTTCAGCTCCAGCTAGGGAGACACAGTGTTCAGTCTTTGGGGAAGAGGAAAAATGCAGTCTCTGAGCCAGAAAGGAACTTATGTAGAAAGAAGTCTTGCCTCTGGCCCTGATTGGTCCATTCCCATGACAATGGGGACTCTAAATCCTCACAGTTAAATTGGTGCCAGAAAAGCACTATCTTGATTGGTCAGAATCGAGACACTCTGATTGGTTGGTAAAGATGCTGATGTGGGATATAGCTGCACCACAGCTGCACAGCTGTAATTGGATAGGGAAAGTCTCCGTCCTGTTGGTTGAAATACAATTCTAGAAACTGCTTGATAGATAAGGTTTGGCTCAAACCCAGGCAGCTTAGTGCAGGTTTCTCCCAGAAGTGCAGTTTGTGTGAGAGGCTCAAGCAAACATATTTGGGTCATTATTAGTATTCCTTCAAATACTTTTTCAGTCCCACCCTCTTTGTCCTCTGCTTTTGTGACTCCATTGACATAAATGTTAGGTATTTTGTTGTAGTCCCATAAGTCCCTGAGAATCTGTACTTGTTGTTTAGTTTTTTTTTTTTTTTAGTGTATTTTCTCTTTGTTATTCAGACTAGGAAATTTCTATTCTATCTTTGGCTTTACTGATTCCTTCCTGTCTTCTCCATTCAGCTGTTGAGCCCATTCTTTGAGTTTTTATTTTTGATTATTCTTTCTGTTCTAAAATTTTATGTTAATTATTCTATATATCTTCTATTTTTGGATGAGACTCTTTGCTGAATCTCTGCTTCTTTGCCGCAACATTTTTTCATTTGTTTTCAACATGTTCTTCATTGTTCATTGAAATATTTTTGTGACAGCTACTTTAAAATCCTTTTCAGGTAATTCTAAAATCTGTGTCATCTTGGTGTTGACATCTGTTGATTTATTTTTTTAATTCAAGTTGAAATTCTACTGGTTCATGGTATGATAAATGAATTTTTATTGAAAATCTTTATTTGAGCATTATCCTATGTGACATTGGAAATTATTTAAATCATCTGTTTTAATAGCTTTTCTCTCATACCTTTCTGCTGGATCAAGGGGATATCACCTCTTTAGTGACAGATCATGGTAGAAAGTCTATGTTTCCACTTGTGGGTGGGGTGGGGCACTCCATGTAATTAGTGGGTGGGTATGAAAGTTCAGGTTCTCACTAGGCCTCTACTGATTCTATCCTGTCTGGGAGGGAAGCTTGTATCTTGTTACTACTCCGCACATGGCCTCCACTAACCCCATAGTGGAAGTAGTGGCTTCCTTACTTACAAGTGATAATGCAACTTCTGACTCTGTAGTAGGCCTCTTCTTATGGGATGTGCCATTACTGCCTTGTGCAAATGACAATCTTTGCTCCTCAACTCAACTTTTTTTAGTACTAACACACTGTTCTCACGTAGGACCTTGGCAGAGAAGGAGAATTGGAAAGATTTGTGCAGCCTGGTGAGAGTAGAAGTCTAATCTTGTGAACCTTTGCTGTTTGCTGACAAAGGTGGGATGGGGCTATAGGAGTGTGTGTGTGTGTGTGTGTGTGTGTGTGTGTGTGTGTGTGTGTGGTTTTTTTGTTTCTTTGTTGAAGGTTTTTTGTTTGTTTTTTTGTTTTGTTTTGTTTGTGGGCGTTTTTTTTGGTGGTATTTGGCTGGACAAGAGAAATTATTGTCTAAAAGCTTTCTTCTTGCTAGGCTGCCCCTTTTCTGTTACTTTGGAAAGGAAGAACAGGCTTTTGTTTGGGATTTTTTTTTGTCTATGCCTGTTGGCATTTCTGAATTGCCAGCTTGTCTAGCACTCAGTCTGGCATAATACATGAAGCAAAAGGAAAACCCAGGGCGCACACAGCCATGTTGCTTCTCAGGTCCTCAGGCTTTCTTTTTCCCTACCTCTCAGAGTCATCTTATGTTTGTTTTATATATAATGTCAGTGTTTTTAGTGAACTTAGTAGGAAGAATTGAGATAAGAACATTTAATCCAGCTTTCCCAATGCATAACAGCATTAATTTTTGTTTATTATAAATTTAATTTTTCTAGTAAGCTCAACTATAGGTTTTCGTCTCTTCTATCTCTTAAGTGTTACTTGAACAAGGCTTGTTCAGTCCCACTTGAGAATATAATTTAAGTAATGTCTACTAGGGAAACATAAAAATTTTTAAAAGAAAACTTTAGTGTATAACAAACTTTCTTAATCACAAAACTTCATTGACCCAATAAATATTTCAAAACACCTATGCTGTGTTTATATGATACCATTGAAATGGTTGTGTTTCTATCCATCTATATTTATGTTTGTGTCACTATTGTTGATCAGAAAACTTTGGGGCAATATAAGTAGTTGTAAGTATGGTTATATAGAATAGAAAAACCTCATGGTTAGAAATGAAGAAAAAGTCATATTTGTTACAGGTGTACCTAATTTTAAATCTTTATTTTTAAGTTAAATAATAATTATATGTAGAGTGAAAACTGAAATAGAGGACAAGAAACCTTAATTTTTATCAAGTTTTAGCCACTAGGTGGTGAAGGATCAAAGATATATTTTTCCTTGAACTCCATTCCAGGTTTTGAATAGCAGAAAGATTAGAATAATAAGTAATCTCTAAGGTTTATTCCAGAATAATCTGATGACTATGTATGTTTACTGATTGAATAGTGTGGATAAATGCTACCTGATCAGAGTCCATCTCAGTTCCTTCAGTGAACTTAATGCTTACTTTCAGTTATTCTAGATGTGATGACTGGACATGAGTAATCAATTCCTGTTTTATTATTATTATTTTAATATTATAGTTTATAAACTATATTACTCAGTATAAGTGAAATGTAAGCTCAATTTTTTTTCTTGGAGTTTAATGGTGGAATTTATTTGGACTATGAGATGAAGATTTTTACACATGACTGGATTATAAATAATGGATGGTCAAAGCTGGATTTACAGTATTGAAGGAATTAGAATTTCTGTAGACATCTAATTTTGGTAGGAAAGAAAATGCTTTTCTTTTTTATCTTGGTACATATACTTCTGTAGCATGCACATGCAACTGCAAGTGCACAAACACACTTTATTAATAATGCTACATATTTAGGTGACTGGCATCAGTTTAAAGAACTTTTTAATGGAACTCATGAAAATAGTTTTACTACTGAGACAGGTCTACAGTCCACAGAATATTTGTCCCCACCCACAATTTCTATATGAGGCAAGTAAATGATCTTGTCTTAGAACAAATATACTCTATTTCTGTAATTATAATGTAAGGGCTACACTTACACTTATCTGTCAGTGTTAATTGGATTTATAAGGTAAGATTTATCTGTGATCACATTTGATCTAATTTTCCATTACCCAAAAAGCAAATCCAGATGCTATCAGGAACTCTTAATGATATTTAGTCCTGACTCCTCTGAGAAAGAAGAGAAGGATTGTGGCCAGACATTAGCAAAATTTCTAATAGTCTGATTAGCTCATTTTTTTTACAATGCTTTTCCTGTTGGCTGTGTCTCCATTCAGAATCCAATTCTGGCATTCCCAAATGACTAATTTATCTGGATTATTCATATATAATGAGTGTGTTATTTTTCAGTGCAGGATCATATGGCTTTGGAGACTGAAACCAACTTTATTTCATTATAACTGATTTTCTAATCCACACAATTTCTTTGCAAAATGGAGGCAGTTGTATGGAATGATGATAAATCAACATTTATTATATTCTCCAATAATTGTTATTTATATTTATCATGATTGCACCTCACAAATGTATCTATTTCAAACCACTTTTGTTCTAGATTATTACTAATTTCTCCAAATTATCTTGTAACCTGAGACACCTTTATTATTGTAAAGTTTATGAAGAAATACAGCTACCAAGTCAAGAAGATTTAAGGCAAAACAGATATAATGTATGAAAAAACATAATATAAAACCCACAACTAACATTCACTGAGAACTTATTTGCCAAAAGCAAGGCTTTTTCATGTTATATATTATTTAATATATTTGTTTATTATATATATCTTACTTTAAAAAACAAACTGAATATTAAAAATGGAAATACTTTATTTAAAAATATTTGTTAATCATAGCTGCAATTCAAAGCATTAAGTTATAAATAAAATTAACAGACTTTTTATTTTTCAACATTTTTCTGAAATGTACTCTTTTCTCTTTATTTTAGTTAAGTGTAATAAATTTGTCATTGTTACATAGTTTATCAAGACCATTAGCATATCTCAAAATTAAAATTTGAAATAAAAATATTGCTCAAAATTATTTTATTGAGCCTATACTTTTATTTAGAAGAACAAATATTTAATAAAGTTTGATCATTGTTCACCTTTTATCAGCAAAATGTAATTGAAAATTCTTCATCTCTGCTCACCACAGAATGATGATTCTCTCTTGACTAACTGGTCTCCATCATTCCTTTTTGCTCACCTAGAACCTAATATTCTGGAGTAATTTTTCTAAAATACAAAAATTATCCTATCACTCTCTTCTTACACTCTTTTATGGCTTCACATTATCCTGGAAAAAATAACCAATTCCTTAACAGTCTCCAGGTTACAGGATCTGGTTTCTCACATCCTTTTTCACCTAGCCTTGGAAGTCGTGCACCCATAACCATGTCACATACAAATCATTGTACAATCTATCTGTGACTCAATGTGGGAGGGAAGTCTTTGAACATCATGAGGCTAGATTGTTCAGGGAGCCATTTTTAGAGGCTGACAGCTCCATGTATTTATTTGAGTTTATAATATTGAGATCATACTATAAATGTGGTTTTAATATTTAAAAAGATTTAATTTAGCCAACTTTTCAAGTCATTATATAATTTTAAACATTATGTTTAATTCCAGAATAATATTTCATTGTGTAGCTATGTGCAATTTTGTAACTATAATTTATTTAACACATCTCCTATTGGAATATTTAGCTCATTTTATTTTTTGCCATTTTGAAATACCCCTTAAGCAAATTTAGTTTTAGTTTAAAATTTAATGCTAAATCTTTTCACAGAAATACATTAGTATGGATATTTAAAACATATTACTAGAATTATACTATCTGAATCTGATGGCAGAAGCCTAAATGATAAGCTTTGGATATATTGTAAAACTATTCTCCAAAATAAGTGTTCTAATTTTTTTTCCTACTAGCAGAGATTTGTGGGTTGTCTATATTTTTCTGATTTGATAATCAATAGTCTTACTTTTATTTTAATTAATATTTCCTTGATTACTAATTATGTTGAAATTTATTTGTAAGTTCATTGGTAGCTGTAAATAAATACATATGTTTATTCACACACATACACTATACATAGATTTTAATTTTTTTAATGAATTGTTAGAGGATATTACATGGTAAAACTATAAATCTTGTTTTATAATAAATCTTATTGTTAGAACAGTTTTTGATTTCCGAAATACTTAGAAAATTATACAGTTTTCTTTATATTAACACCTTACATGACTATGATACATTCGTTATAATTAATAAATCACTGCTGATACATTATCATTAAAGTCCATATTTTATTTAGATTTCTTTAGTTTCCACCTGATGTCCTTTTGGTGTTCCAGGTTCCCAGCTAGAATCCACATTACTTTTAGTTGTGACATCTAAGGTTCTTTTTGGATAAGACAATTTCTCATATTTTCCTTGCTTCTGATCACCTGGTCAGTTTTGAGGAGTGCCGATTAAGTATTTTGTAGAATGCTCTCTTATTGGAATTTCTTATGTCTTTGTTATGGTTAGATAACATTGCAGGTTTTCAAGAATAAGACTTTATAAAAAAAAAAAGTACCATTTTCATCACACTATGTCAGGGATACATTCTATTAAGATGATTTATTAATGTTGATGTTGACTTTAATCACCTGGCAAAAGTGGTGTTTCGCAGGATGCAGGGTAGTTCACTATAATGTTCTCTCTCTCTCTCTCTCTCTCTCTCTCTCTCTCTACTTTGCATAGCCCACTTGTAAAGAATCAGGAGTTATGCTTCCTTTTCTTGAAGATGGAATATCTACATTAAATATTTGTAATTCCTCTGCATGAGAGATTTGAATCATCCCCAATATTTATTTACTTATTCAATCATTTTCATTTATTTATATCACTATAAGCAAATTATTTTGTTACTCAAATTGTTTGAGCTTTGGACATTGAAAGTTCTTCAAGTGGAAACTTGACACACTCCTTTTAATCATGGTTTTTTGTTTTTGTGTTTTCTGAGAATTTCCTTATATTTTGGCACTACTAGATGATCCAGACCTTCATATTTGCCTTATATATTTCCTGCATCAGTTCTAAAGTCTCCATGAAACTTTTTTGTTTGTTTGTTTGTAATTGGAGAATGGTATGACAAGCCAAGATATGGATGGTAGGTAATCTCATTTCTATCAAGGTGTCATGGCTTCTGGGCTCTGTCAGATGATGGAGCAAAGACATGTTTATACTAACCAGTGTATTACACAAATGTATATATATTTCTACACATAATTGTGGGCATCTATATTAAGCTGAATGTGAGTTCATATTGATATCTCTGACTCTCATTCGTTAAAATGTGAATAATTTTAACCTTTTCCTCTTAATTAGCTGGTAATTCCCATTCTGAATAGTGAGAAAACTAGCCTGCTATCTGCCATCCAATTACTTAATTGTTCAATTTCAATTTATATGTATAGTAGTAACAGAATGGTTAGCCCTCTTCTCAATGGAAAAGTATTTTATTAACTAGAATGAAGGGCTTACATGCAGTTCTTTTGACTTTAGTCTCATAATTCTACTCATTTCCATAGTTACTTAGGTCAGCAACCTTTCCTCCACCCACTTCAATGAACTTGTTTCATACATTTGAAATTGCAAAGTCTTTTGTCACCATCTGCTTTTCATCCTGAGATCTATTGATGAATTAAATGAGATTTTTAAAAAATTTGCATACCTTAACTTTCACTTTTTGTGCTGCAAAGTTTTATAGATTTGACCAATGCATAAGCTCATATAGCCACCATTACAGTATCATACAGAATAGTTGTTTTCCCCTAAAAATGCCCTTGTGGTTCTATTAATCCACTCCCAAATCCCTAGGAACCACCAATAATGTTTATTGTTACTATAGTCTCCTATTTCCACAATTTTATGGAATTGGAATCATGTACAGTAGACTCTCAGTTAACCGACCCCCATGGGAATTAGTAGAGGCTGGATAAATGTAGTTTTGGTTGCTTGAGAGTTACTAATAAAAACAGGTCTAACTAATACTATACCTCATACTATAATATGCCATACCATAAACTCTGTATTGTCTTGATATTAATATTGAAATACTGAAATGTGAAATTTGGTTTAAATTAAGACAAATAAAGACAATGTAACACTGTTTTATTACAAAAACAGATTTGTGAATTCAGTGTGCAATTTTAGTTAAATGGCAATCAATAAGCTTTTCAATGTTAATGAACTTCACTAACTTTTTTTTAAACTTTAGATAACTTAGGAAAAAAGACACATATACTCTTAATTAAAAGTGTTACAGTAGGGGTAGAGAGGTTACTGGGTAGACATCACATCAGGATCATCAGGATCTGATGATGAAGCTGGGACAGGATGAAGTGGATGTGGATGGTTTTGGAACTACACCAGGTGTGCAGGTTTTTACATGGACATAACAGTTTAATAAATTTGGGTAAATATCCAGGAGCATGATTGCTGAATGGTATTGTAAGACTGTGATTAGCTTTGTAAGAAACTGCCAAAATGTTCTAAAGTTGGAGTACCATTTTGCATTTCCACCAGCAATGAATTAAGAGTTCCTGTGTCTCTGCATTTTTGCCAGTACATGGTATTGTTACATTCCTTAGGTTTCAGCCATGCTAATAGGTGTGAAGGAGCATCTCATTGTTTAAATTTCCAATCTCCTAGTTATAGATGGTTTTGAGTATATTTTCATATGCTTATTTTTTCATTTGTTTATCTTTGGTGCTGTTCAGACTTTTTGCCCATTTTGAATTGAGTTGTTTTTCTTATTGTTGAGTGTTAAGTGATTTTTTTTTTTTGTTTCATTTGGATACACCTTCTCTAGTATATTTGTGTTTTGCAATTGTTTTTCATTTCATAGCTTTATTTTTATTTTATATATATACAGTGTGTTTTACAGAGCGTAACATTTTTTTTAATTCATTTTTATGGGTAGACTTATTAGGGTGACATCTGTTAGCAAGGTTTACATAGATTTCAGGCATACAATTCTACAGGGCATTGTCAACTTGATGTATAATAAGTTCACCACCTAATGTGACTTCTCTTTCCATCACCTTATATTTAGCTTCCCCCCCTCCTCTCCTACCCCCTCCCCATTCTCCCCTCCCTAACCCACTCGTCCCCAAATAAACATTAAACTATTGATTGTGTCCACGGGTTATTTGTTTGTTCATTTCTTTTTTTCTTTGCTTTCAGTTTTATATTCCGCATATGAGTGAAATCATGCATTCTTTGTTTTCTCTGTCTGGCTTATTTCACTTAGCATGATGATCTCCAGGTCCATCCATTTTGTCGCAAATGGCAATATTTCATCTTTTCTTACAGCTGAGTAATATTCCATTGTGTATATGTACCACAGCTTCTTTATCCAGTCATCTGTCGCAGGGCACTTGGGTTGTTTCCATGTTTTGGCCACTGTGAACAGCGCTGCAATGAACACTGGGGTACATAAGTCTTTGCAGACAAAAGTTTTCAAGTTCTTTGGGTAGATCCCCAGAAGGGGGATTGCTGGGTCAAATGGTAGCTCCATTCCCAATTTTCTGAGGAACCTCCACACTGCCTTCCACAGTGGTTGTACCAGTTTGCACTCCCACCAGCAGTGTACCAGAGTTCCTTTTTCTCCACATCCTCTCTAGCACTTGTTATTTCTTGTCTTGTTGATAATAGCCATTCTCACAGGTGTGAGGTGGTATCTCATTGTGGTTCTGATTTGCATTTCCCTGATAGCTAATGAGGATGAGCATTTTTTCATATGTCTGCTGGCCATTTGTATTTCTTCATGGGAGAAGTGTCTGTTTAGTTCTTCTGCCCACTTTTCAATTGGGTTGTTTGGTTTTTTTTTTGTTGTTAAGTCTTATTAGTTCTTTGAATATTTTAGATATTAGACCCTTATCTGATGCGTTATTTGCAAATATTTTCTCCCATTCAGTTGGCTGTCTCTTTGCCTTGTTGATGGTTTCTTTTGCTGTGCAGAAGCTTTTTAGTTTGATATAGTCCCATTCATTTATTTGTGCTTTTACTTCCCTTGCCTTTGAGGACAGGTTCATGAAGTCTTCCTTGAGTCCTAG
>PVJL010012789.1:0-35236 GCA_004026885.1 Lyroderma lyra | reverse complement strand
TAGGAGGCCTAGGAGGGCTAGGAGGCCTAGGAGGGCTAGGAGGGCTAGGAGGCCTAGGAGGGCTTGCGTAGTTTGCATCGGCGGGCGGGGGTGGTGGGGGGGCGGGTAGCGAACATTTTCCGCGAAGGGCCCGTGGTCGGTCGGCTTGGCTCTTTCTCTCTGCTGCTCCCGCGCAAAAGCAGCCTTGGGTGATACACACACAGACCGCTGGGCTGGACTCCAATGAAACGGTTCACAAAAGCCAGTGGTGGGGCCGACTTGGCCTGCAGGGCCACCATTCGTTGATCCCCTAGTGGTCTAGGCGGCATCACATTGGCACCAACCCCTTGGGGTGGGGTACTTGGGGGACTAGAAGAGTGGTTGCATACAAGCACGAGGCTCAGGCACGTGCTGGGGCTGCTTGTCCTCTCGCTGCGACGATGACCGCGGATGTTGCTGCTGTGGCTGCTGCACGTTACTGGAGAGCAGCTCTGGCGGAGACGCCAGCGTCTTTCCCTGTCCGAGCTGTTCTGGGGCAAACGCTGGCATGGTTCCTCCTCCTGCGAGGAAGTCGCCTTGGGAGCAGCGAAGTGATGGGGTAAATAAGCACCTGTCTCAGGGTCACAAAGAGCCTGTGGGGAGGGAAATTACAGGGTGCCAGGGGATGTGAGGGCTGGGAGACACCACACCACGCCTGCGCCCTCGGGGTGGGGGTGAGTCTCAGGCAAGTGCCTCCCCTCCCCGCCGACTGGACAGGTGCTGTGCTCCGGGGTCGGGGTGCTGTGACCTCCGCCTTCGGCCTCACCAGACCGGCTTTGAGTCTTGCTTTGACGTTTTTCCTGCCAGGGGACCTCGGGCAAGTTCCTAAACCTTTCTGAGGCTCAGCTTCCGAGATTGAGAACAGCACCTACTTGGCAGTGCTGCTGGGACACCTTACTGGGAAAACGTAGGTAAAAAGGCCAGCGGGGCACCGGGCACACGGGGAGTGCTCCGTTCTCATTAGCCATCACCATCGGCACGTTGTGGACATTGTTGACGTTGTCCTCACATTAGCATCGTAATCTCATTTAGTCTTCACAGCAGCCAAGGCAGTAATCATCCATTCTCATTACCCTGTGTCACAAAAGCATTCCCTGTGCCGAGACTCTCCCTCTGAAATGTGGCGGGGTGGGGGTCTAAATGCCCCCCCATTCATCCTGGAAACCCGAAATGGTACCCCCCACATTCGTGTCAGACCTTTGATAGACGCTCGGAGGTCAGGGCTGAGACCAGCTTTGGCCCTCAGAGAGCTCCCAGTCCCATGATGGAGACAGACCTGTGAGGCCCGGGTGAGAGGCCTGAGCATGGCCATGCAGGGGGACGCGAGGCACCTCATCCTGCCTGGGGCACAGCTATGCTAGCCACCGTGTGGCCAGCTCAAGGCCCCTCTTGCCGCACCTGCCAGCCCACAGACGGTCTGGGGTGAAGTACTATACCCACTAGGGGTGAGGGTCATCAGTCCAGCACGTCGGCTATCTAATTTGGGCTAGAGGAGCAGACAGGAATGTCTGGCAATGAGGTTGCAAAAGAAATCAGAGCAGGAAAGAGGCTGCCAGGAGCCCAACTCCTTCCGGTCCCAGTTCCAGCCCCTGCACATCCTGCTTGAGCAAATCTGTGTCTCCTGCATCCAGATGAGTCACTGCCCCAGGAGGCAGGAAAGGCTTGCCCGAAGCGTGAGGCCTCAGCTGACGGATGACTAGGTCCCTTCGAGTGAAGACATCAAAGGCAGAACCCGGGCAGAGGCGGGACGGCGAGAGAGCTGGGAACCAGGCCCGAGGCCGGTGCGAGCCGGGAGCCAAGGCCCTGCCCAGATTCCCTCTGGGCTCTGCTAGTCCCGCTAAGAAACCTGAAGTCTAGAAACCCTGTCATCTACCGGCCACCTGGTTCTTCTTTTATTGGTCTATGTTGGCATCATGCACTGGCATCAGTTTGCACAGGTGGCTTTCTGGAATTCAGACCCCAGTTCTGGGGTTCCCTCTGAATCCAGCCATCAAGGCTGCTGGGGGCTCATGGGGACCTTGCCTCCTCCCTTTCCTGGGACACTTCCCATGGCTGCTTACTCTGCATCAAGCAGCCACGCCCGGGCCTTCCCATCCCACAGCTGAGGACCACCAAGCGTGCCAGCTGCCCCATTAGTCAGCCTGACTGTCCTGTCTCTTCTGATGAGGGAGAAACAAAGAGAAGCGACTGGGGAACACACTTAGGATGGACACGTGCCTGGCGTGAGGAGCCCGAGGCTGACCCCGTTTGTGGAAAATAGGTGGCTACGTGTCACAGGGATGTCACAATAGGGAAATCCTTTAGGGCAGGAGAATCGCATTACAGCCAGGCCTCTGGAGATAGGAGGCCACCAAACACAAGCGCCAGGACACAATCCAGGAATGACTGGGGCTCATTTCTGTTTAGGGCCAATAGGTACATGGAGGGTTTCCTTTGCACCCCGGTTCCCAGGCCGCCTTCCAAGCCCACACCTGCGGAGGGCAGGCTGCATGGAGGTTGGCGCGCCGTGTGCCCTGCACGTGCTTCCGAGCCTCACAGATTCCAAACTGCCCTCAGACACTCCATCCAGAGCTCACCGCCCCTCCCCCCCAGCACCTCGTAGGGCACGGTCTCTTTCTCCACCTCAAGTCCTCACCCGGATTTCTACACAGCCTCCCGGTGGAGGGGACAGCTGGTCACCGGCTTTTCTGGGACGAGAGAGTCCCACTAATGCCCGAGCAGGGACAGCCCCTGTCCCAAGGGTGTCATCATCACACCCGACTAAGCTTCTCTTCCTCCTGTAACAATGCTTCCCAAAGTGACTGGCAGGAGGGTGCCTCCAGCAGATGGTTCTCGCACCAGTGGGTCCGAGACGTGAAGCTGTCAGTTTACTGTGGGCTCCTTCGTGCCCTCACGGCATTAACGTGCACTGGAACGCTCCAGAAGGGGTGACGGGATGCAGTGGATTCCAAAGGAATTTAACCTCAACTCCCTCTTGCCTGGGGCATGTGGTGGCATTAGTGCCCCACGGAACACTTTGAACAAGCCCTGCTTGACGGGAGGCCATTCACTGTCACTAACAGCGACTGCAGGCGGACCAGCGGGCGGCTGCGCGGTGGGTATAACGTGGGTTCGGGATCACAGTGACCGGTGGTGCTGCAGCCTCTGCTCCCCCTCTTTCTTCATGTGTCACTTGGGGAAAGTGCCTTCACCCTCTAAGCCTCAGTGTTCTCATTTTAAAAATGGGGGTGACAATACTACCTAACTCACCGGGTTGCAATCGGCGAGATTGCATGAGCCGACACAGAACAGACATGTGGCCTGACACCCGGTAAACGCGCAGTCCCTGTCGGCGCCGCCATCTCCACTGTTATTAGAGGGGGATGAGGAGGACACAGACAAGCGCAGGGAAATGGCTATAATGCTGGGCAGTGTGTGATGACCGTACCTCAGGCGGATAAGGTGGCACAGGCACGGCCAGTGAGGGACCCTGGGGAGGGCTCTGTGGGTCCGTGGGAGTTTAGAGGGCGTGGGCTGCAGGACAGAGCGTGGCGGAGCTGTCGCAGAAAGAGGAAGCACATCGAGGGGGATGCTCGCCGCGGCAGTGCTTTGCAGGGGACCTGGCGGGGGTGAGGCGGGGGGCGAGCTGGAGAAAGTGGCCAAGAAATTCCACTGAAGGTCAGCACAGCCTGCGTGCAGGCTGAGAGGTTCGGACTCTAGTGGGTGAGGCTTTGAGAATCAAGAACAAGGCAGGGGTCAGACCCCTGAGGAGTCTTAGGAAAAGCTTCCGGGCATCGGCTGCCTTGTCAGTGCCGGTGGGAGCGACAATGACCCGGTGGCAGGACGTGGTGTGGAATGAGAGGCAGCCAGGCGGGGGACGGGGCAGGAGGAGCCCAGTTAGGGGCAAAACCGGGTGAGAACACAGGACAGAGCGGATGGAGGGCGGGCTGTCAGGGGACCCTCAAAGCAGCCTTGATGGGACTTCAAGGCCCACCTGCTTAGCTGGGTGAGACCACGGGACACTGCCAGGAACCTCCTGTGGAAATGCTACTTACTCCACTGTCAGAAGCTTCTAGAGTGACTGGACCTGGAAAATGGTCCTCATCCTTCTAGTTTGACAGTTTTCAATGAAAATACTCGGCCGGGGACCCCGCGGCACTGCCGTTGCTCACTCTCTGCGTGCTGGGGGAAGCGCCTATTCCCGTGCAGATAGGGGCACAGGCCCCTCCCCAGACACCACACTGGGGCCGGCGTCCTGTCCTCTCACCCAGCTCGCAGTGGTGGCTTTATTTGTGGAATCATTTGATGAGCGCCTGCCTCCCGCACCGAGAGCTGCGGGAGAGGAGAAAGCATGCCCGTTCTCTCCACTGCGTCTGTGACTCCACTTGCTGCCCCCTTTGATTCATGGCTGGGTCTGCTCTTTCTAGATGACACAGACCTTCCAGGTTACCTCAGAAGAGGAAGTGCCAGAGAGACAGCGCGGGGGGAGGTCAGGGCAGCTGGGCCGGACAGGCTCTGGACACACGTTGGGGAGCTCTCAGGTCGGGAAGCAGGAGTCTTACATTGTTGAGAAAGGGACCAAGCTAATGCGCTGCAGAAGGTGCACTTTGACCTTGGCCTCAGGCAGGAAAGCCTGATGGAATTATGACCAAATCTGGGTCCCTGAATAAATGTCCCCATTCTCCTGAAAGGAGCCCAGGCAGATGGAACAGTGATGTCCATGCGGGGAGAGGGGCTGGGGAACAGGGGTGCGGGGGTGAGTTTCCAGCCTCTTTTTGTTTTACCTTTTTGAAATCCCCACTCTTCTGATATTCACACAGCATCATGTCGAAGAAGATCGGTATGGTGGCCTTCCGGAGCTCAGCCTCGGGGATAAGTGTCATCTCCAGGATCGGTCCCACCATGCCCGGGATGAAGCAGATTTTGTTCTGGCCTGCAAGGGAAGAGGGACACGTAAAACAGCGTGCAGGACACACAGGCCACCTCAGACCAAGCCCGGGCAAAGGGAGGCAGAAGAGCCCAAACAACAGCCGGCGCTTCCGTAGCTGTGTCCCCGAAGCCAGGAACCCCTGCGAGCACTTTACGTGTATTGGCGCCTGCACGAGACACGCGTGTCACTCCGGCGAGCTCCGTCCGGAAGGACGGTAACTGCCCTGCGTGAAGGCTGTCAGTGCTCGCGAGGGCCTTCACCTGCCGCGCTCCTTTGCACGCGTGTTAGGGATGGTAAATCACGGGGACACTTGGAAACGTGCCTGTCGGCAACACAAACTGTTGTGTTTCTGAGGTTTGGAATGTGAGCCTTTATCAACGGTTGGGTGAGACGAGAAAAGCAACGTTTGCTGCTAAACATTTACTGTAAGAGGATGGTCAGCAGAGAACCAGAGCTTCTCGTTTCTTCTGCCTCATTTCTTGGCACCCCTGTGCCCCCTCCCCTCATCGTTGGCACGCTAGCCAGGCTGGCATGGTTCCAGGGTCACACACTCATCTGACTTCCTCCACCGGCAGGCCTGTGCCCACACTGCTCCTTTGATGACATTTTTCTTTGCTGCACCCCAATATCCCCATTACCACCTGGCTTCCCCTGGGTGGGCCTCCCTGGGTGGAGGTGCTGAGACAAGCCCCCGCCACACGCGCACCCCACCTCCAGCTAGGTCAGACACCCTGCACTAGCTTTTGTCCTGTCTTCTCACCCAGCTTTGCCACAGTGTCTTTATTTGCGGAATCATTTGAGTGACGTCTGCCTCTCTCCCCGAGAACTTCATGAGAATAGAAACCAGGTCTGCTCTCACCATTGCACTTGTGGCACTGAGCACAGGATATATTTGATGTTCAATAAATGCCTGGTGAATAAGGCAAAAAATCTGTCTTGCTCCTGTACTCACTAGCTATGTGATTTGAAGACGGCTTACAAAAATGCAGTAGGAGGGCCCACCTGCTGAGAAGACCATGTGAAAATCTGCCCGTGTGCACTCAGCAGAGAGCCCGGAGGAATCGGTGCCTGGGGGTCTGGGGTGGGGGGTGGGGGTGAGCCCAGCTGGTGAACGGCACTGATTCGGAATCTATAAACTGACCCCACCAACAACTAGCTACGTGGTATTGGGCAGGTTGATCTCACCTCTTGGAACCTCAGTGTCCTCATCTGTAGCACGGGAAGAATAACAGTACTTATTCCACAGGATTGTTGTGAAGAATAAATCAATTATTATTATTATGTATTCCGTGCCCAGGACAGTGCTTGGCACGTGGTGCATTTATACAGTGTCAGCGGTTACTGTTGTGATGTTTGGCCAGAACGGACCCCAAAGGGCAGCCTTGCCGAGCAGAACGGAGCCCACTGCTCGGAATGCACAGGTCAGATGTGGCCAGGAAGGCAAAGGAAGGAAGAAGGGTGCTTGGGGGTTGCAAGATTTCCTGGGGAGTGAGGGCAAGCACCCCAAGCAACCCTGTCCTCGAAGCTGACAGCCCAGGGTTTCATGAGCAGCTGCCTCTTTCTCCTCCCAGCCCACCAGGAGAACGCCGTGGTCCTGGCTGGAGGCAGAGAGCCCCTGAGGGCACAGGAACTCGGGGGTGAGGATACAGCCTGGCACTGCTGCTTTCGATTAAAGCTGAGAAAGGAGATGAGAGGGAAGGCAGTAAGAAAATGGATTTTCGTTCAGCCTAAATGAGGCTTAATGTCACAGTATTTCCCCAGAATTCAGATAAAAAAAAAAAAAAGGCGCCATCCTAGGGATAGATTCAGTTAGTGAGAATGAAATGGTGAAGTCGGGCAGGGAGTTGAGTGAAAGATAAAGACACTTCCCCAGGATGTCAGCTTCATTATATGATGCATTTGCATTACACCTGAGCCTCATGTCTTCACTTCTGCCCACATATTAAAAAAAAAAACCTTTCTCTCAGGTTTATAGTAATTGCTAATCTAGGGTTTTGATTTTGTCCTTTAAACCCACTGTGAGGTTTTAAAATTCAAAGTCAAGTGCAATAATAAGTAGAAAGTAAATGGGAAACTGTCAGATAAGCCACCACGGAATAGAGAGATCGCTTATGCCACAGAGCCCTTTAGAACACTGGAGGGCATTGGTTATGATAAGGACTTATTCAAGATGGTTTAAAATAAAGAGCAGGCCTGCCGCAGACCAGGGATTTCTTGGGCCTGCGTTCTTTGCAGTCTGTTGAAGAGAGGGGGAAGAGGAGAGAGATGCTAATCTCTAAGTACAGTGAGATCTCAGCAGCCCTGACCATGCTCCAAATTTCATTCCTTGTCATTGGAAGTGGAATTTCAGCACACCGAATTTGGGTCCGTAGATGCACGTGCACACACACGGAGTGTACGTAGATGCGTGTGCATGCACACTGAAGGCAAACTCATTTGGAAAAGAATCCTCACTTAAGAGACACACCTGCTGCTGTATTTGATAAAAGGCAAGGAAGGGAATCATGTAACGAAAGCCGAGTCTCGCTGGGCGCAGACACTAATTAGAAAGGTTTTCAAAGCGCCCGGGGGCCAGCAGGATGCATCCAGACGCC
Source organism: Lyroderma lyra (assembly GCA_004026885.1). Taxonomy (NCBI): domain Eukaryota; kingdom Metazoa; phylum Chordata; class Mammalia; order Chiroptera; family Megadermatidae; genus Lyroderma; species Lyroderma lyra. The sequence goes on along the minus strand of PVJL010012789.1, from coordinate 27,715 downwards.
GAGTTACCCGGGCTGCGGGAGGGGATGCGGGGGCCATGAGCGCGGAGGAGCACTCAGGTGTGTGGGTGGAAAGGAGTTGTGCGTGTTCTCTGGCCTCGGGTTTAGTCTGTGAGACAGCTTCATCTGTCACACCTCTCAGGAGGTGACCGTGAGAATAAATGTGAAGGGTCTGAGGGCACTCGGGTGACCCGGCGAAAAAGAAAGAGGTCAGAAGGAAGGGCGGGAAGGGGGAAGGAAGCAGTCGTGAACCTGGCTGAGAATGAGGCTAGCCAAGTCACCCGCCTGGTGACACAGGGGACAGAAGGGTCCCTAGTGAGAGTAGATGGCCCTCTAACGACTGGCACAGACTCTGAAGTAAACGGGGATGAGGGCAAGTCGTGACCCTTTGGATATCAGAGTCCTGCGAACCACCCGGGGCCTCTGAAACGGAGCCGGGCTGGTCGGCCAAGGTGACTCATTCCTTTCAGAAATTGGGGCACGCACATCTCTGGTCCCTCCTGGCCCCGCTCTGAGGCAGGCAGTGAACTCTCTGCTCACCACCCCGAGCATGCCCGGCCCAGCGTCCTCCCGGCCTTGCAGAGCCTCTGAGCCCCACGACCTGGGCCAGGTGCCACCGGGGTAGCTTCACGGCCCTGTGGCTTTGTGCCTGTCACCTACCTTCCCCGAGCCTCCGTTATCCCCTCTGTAAAATGCAGATAATAATAACCCCTGCTTGGTAGAGTTGTTGAGAAGCTTAAAAGACATACCATCGACACAGGCCTTTGCATAGTGTCTGGCTCAGGAAGCGCTGATCCTAGTTGTGATGGTGATGAGGATAGTGATGAGGATGGTGATGAGGATGGTGAGTACTATAAGCTCAGCCTGCATGGGGTTCTGGGGCAAAAAGCAACATGAAAAGACTTGGTGCAACCCCACGGAGCCCCGTGGAGCTCTCTGTGAACCTTTCAGTTTATTTGTTCAGGTCTGGAGTACAGGAGCTGGTGTGGGGGGACCGTCAGGACGGATTTACCTTCCTTCCCACAGCTGACTCTCACAACCCTCCAGCCCCTCTAAGTACCGGGTCTTCTGTCCTAGAGACGTATTTGAAGAGCCCCAGCCCGGTCATGCTCTAACTGGGTTGCTAAGAAGGAAAAACCAATAAAGTAGCACGTCATGGTTTGTACTGACTACCTGTTGACAGGACAACGCTTTGGACTATGGGGTTAAGTCAAGTCTATGGTTCATTTCGCCGTTTTCTGCTTTTTAAAGAACGCGGCCTCTGGAGCGCTTACAGTCAGGTGGGTGGCGCACAGCCTCGTCCTGGGGGCCGGGCAGGGCCGCGCCGGAGCCCAGGGCCGCCCCTCCCTCACGGGGGCCACCTTCAGCTCCCCCAGGGGGCGGGAGTCCTCCAGAGGCTCTCTGGGCGCCCCGCGCTTCTGGTCCACGGCTCTTTCCCCTCTGTCAGTGTGACCGAGAAGCTCTGCCTTTGGTCGGTTACTGCGCGGCGCAAAGAGGCCGGGGGCTCAGGGCCAGGGGCTCAGGGCCCGGGTCTCCGGCCTGGCTCCGGCTGCCGTCCAGCTGCTGCGCCAGGCCGGGCTCTCAGACGGGGCTTGTGTGCGCTTCCTGTTGCTGCTGTTACCAATCACCACCGACTCCGGGGCTTGACCCGACGCCCGTCCATGATCCCATACTTCTGGAGATCGGAAGTCTGGAATGGGGATCACCGGGCTGAAATCAAGGTGAGCAGGCTGACTTCCTCCTGGAAGATCCTAGGAAGAAACTGCTTCCTGGCCTCGTCCAGCGCCTAGAGGCCACCCACGTTCTTTGGCTCACGGCCCCTTCCTCCATCTTCAAAGCCAACGGCACAGCTTCCTCGCGTCTCTGACTCCCCGCGTCTCTGACTCCCCGCCTCCTTCCCCCGCGTCTGAGGACCCTGTCATTGTATTGCTTCCACCTAGATGGTCCAGGGCGCTCCAACAGCCTTGATGTCATCGAGTCCACTTTGCCATGTGAGGTAATTCGCATGCAGGTGCTGGGGTTGGGACAGGAATGTCACCGGGGAGCGAACGTGATTCTGGCCACCACGGTGGTAACTGAGTGACTGAATGAATAAAGAACGGATGCATGGAGGAATAGATGCCTCTCTCATCCCACTTCCTACTTCTTCCTAGCAGCTTCAGCCCAGCCCTACTGCACCAGGCCTGCTTAGGCTGGGGCTCTCTGGGAGTACATGCCTTTTCCTGTCTTTTCTTTTTCATTCCTGACGTGGGCCACCCAGGGGTCTAATTCAAGAGCCATTTACCCTGACGGAGTCACCCTTACTGTCCTGTCGCCCTCACTCGTGTCTCCTGTTTGCCTGAATTCCTGAGATTCCACCACATATTTCACGGTAAAGACCACACTCTTGGTTTGTTCTGCTACTCTTAGAACTAGATGGTGGCTCGCCCCACAGGGCGGGGGCAGTGCCTCTAATGTCCCCAACTCTCCCATCTTCCCCTGATCTTCCCCTGGAGCTGTGCACCCAGCTGGGCACTCCGCAGACGCTCCCACAGCTCTGCAAGGAGGGACCTTCCTGCAAGTGAGGCCATGGTGCCAGCGCTGGGATGCGTCTCTCTTTCCCACAAAGACGTGTTAACACAGCTGCCTGACATTAACCCAAGTGAATGTGGAGTGCTTAAGTGCAAAGTCATTTTGACAAAATGTGCATTGCCTCACTCCAAGCAGAAACAAATGTTATGATGCTACACTCTCAGGAAAAGCACATTACATTTGGCAACATCCCCGGATCCAAGAACACAAACGGCATTAACTCTTTAGTGGCAGGGTCCTGGTGACAACATGTGGTGCTTCTTCCCATTAGGACCTCCCTGCACCTACCCTGTCTCGCAGAAGTGTGCATGCACGCACACACACACACATTTAGTCTAGACTTCTCCCTGAAGAATGTTAAATAATCTTCAAGTCTGAGATTATCTTTGCAATTAGCTACCTTATAATCACAGGGTTGCTCAAGTCTTTCCTGATGGGAAGAAGATGATGATACTGATGATAATGGTAATGGCACCCTGATTGCTTTGGGCATTAAAACAAAATTTAAAAACTTAACATGCATTATGATTTACTCGTTAGCAGTAGTCTTGGAAAAATATAGTAAGTTTCCTATTTCACAGCCTTTGAAAATAATTTGCATGTTCTGAAAAAAAATATTATGAGTCAGAACATTGGACTCGAGGTCATGAGGCAGGTTCTTTCCCCTCCGTTGAGTCACTGATTTGTCATTGACCTTGGGAATGCCCTTATGCCTCTCTGGGCCTCAGTGACCTCACGTATCAAATGAGGGGGTGGAATTAGATGATGTCGCCTTGAAGGACGTAACAGAAATCTGATTAGCGTGGCTAATCCGAGTGCGTCCTGATTTAGTTTTCTTCCGTGACAAAACGTCAAAGGACGCGCGGTCAGTGCAGAGCTGTGCCTCCATCCTCACCATGTGACTTGTGTCTTCCTGGCTTTAAGGGATCGCTGCCCATTCAGGCGTCTTGGTGTTTTCCAGGAATAAGGACGGGGTTAGGACTATGGGCAAAGAGCACGTTGTGCTCAATGGGTCTGTCCCCGTCCGTTTTGTTTTCATTGGGGAAGTATGTTTTCCTGAAGCCCCAACAGGTTTGTTTCTGCCATTCTTACCAGACAGAGCCAGGTCACGTGGCCATCACCTGCTGCAAGACGTTGTTAACTTAGCAAATTGTGATCATGAAAAAAAAAAAGAAACCAGGGCTCCGCAGCCAGGGAGGAGGAAGCACGGCTATCGTGTGGGCACTCGGCCGCATCTGCCGCGGACGGTCTCTGAGTTGTTGTTCTTGGATGCTCCATGAATCGCGCTTCAAAACCCATCATTACGCCATGCGTGTTCTCACCGCATCGGTCCCCAGTCTACGCTCTGCCAGTCCTGGTCTGGAGGAGCAGGGTTGCCTCGTTAGCATGCTGGGAGGAAGCTGCCAGTGGCCTCGTCTGGTCGGAGGCGGGTGGGGCAGGGCTGGGCAGCCATCCATTCACGGGGCTGGCTCCTCCTGGGCGCTGTTCTCCCCTGGGGGGCAGGGGGGACAGGCAAGGAGAAGCAGCTGGGTATAAGCGCTGTAATGGGAAGCACCTCTCAGACTGCTGAAGCACGCTCTCCTTCCTTGGAGTTGGGCCAAGAGGGAGAGGGGGTGGCCAGGTCTGCAAACCCACCTTCCCTCTGGCTTTCTGCAGTGGACATCTGTGGCTTTGGGTCACCTCTCCATAACTCCACACACATTTTATTTGGAGAAACTCTGCTTCCCTTGATGGATGTAGGCTTGGTGGGAGCAGCCACGGGGAGGTCATCCAAGGAAGACCAATTGAATGGTGGTGTCCCCTGGAGACGGGATCGTCTGAGAGAGGCAGCAAACCCGGGTCCTAGAGTGGCTCTGGCCCTGTCCTTCGTCACCTGGTTCTCCTCGACCTTCCCATAAATACCTTCTCTGATGAAAGCAGCTACAGTCAGTGTCGTGTTCTTGCAACTCCCAAACCCTAAGAAGTATATTTTTTCATTGCAGTAATTCATCGTATAGGCACTTGCAAACAGCAAGGAGTCTGTGATACTTTAGGATGAACACTCAGGCCACGGTGCTTGTCCTGAATCTGCCTCTAATTCACTGTGTGACCTCGGACACACCACTTTGCCTTGCTGAGCCTCGGTTTCCTCACTGGTAAAATGGTAGCTTGGACCAGAACCGTATCTTCAAACCATTATCTGAAGCGCTTCAGGATTTCTCCCCAGAAAATCCTCAGGGGTCTAGGTGGGGGCTCAGTGGGGGCCTATTAGAACAGGCTCTGGGCCCCCTACCCCACTTCAATTAGATTAGCTCAGCTTTCATCCAATTTACATATTGAGCCTGAGATTTTTTTTTATTGGTCCTCAGCTAAAAATAAACATTTGAAAAATGCTGGACAATCTGATCTCTAAAGGGCCCTTCCAGCTCTGATATTCTGTGATTCTAAGCAGGTGGAATATTTGGTAACATCTCTCATTCATCAGCATAATTGGGAGTGCAGAAAAGCCTGCCAAAACATAATCTATATCTAAATAAAATCTTCGGTGTGCAAAACAACGACCGGGGGGGGGGGGATGCTCAGGAAAGAGCAGGTTGTGTGGAAGAACCACAGACAAGCACAGCCTGGACAGACGCCTGCTTTGCAATTCTGACGGCACCTGCGGTGTCGATGGGGGCGAGGCAGCCCACCAGGGCTTCCTCTTGTCTTTGCTGTTGTGAAGTGAAGAATGCAAACTCATCTGCAAACTCAATCTGGGCCCCGCGTTTCACTGGGCATAGTCAGTGTTTATAAAACTTTCAATTAGTCATCAATATTCATAAATGGGGAAATGCATTTAAAAATTCTGTTTCCTGGCTTCCTTTGAAAAAGGAGAGGTGACAACATCGGTCTCACATTCTAACAGGACAGCAGCCAACCGGAGCCAGACAGTGCCTGTCCCTTTCAGCTGGGCCGGCCAATTCTCCCGGCCCTGCTGGTCCTCCTCATGCCCCTGGCCTGGGGTGGGGGCCGGCGACCCTGCGGACCTGCACCTGTGCTATGCCTTTTGGGTTTTTCCTATTACAGAGTAATGGTAAATGAAACATTAAATATTTCCTCTATCCCTGTCCCAAGTGGAGAAACCAAAGGTAGATTGGGGAAGGCATGCTTTTCTACAAAAACAGGACAGAGGTGACATTTCTTTATGACAGTGGCTTTTCACTTAGGGGCAATTGTGTACATTCCTCCCATCCCCCTACCCCCACTTTTGGGTGTCACAACTAGGGAGGATGCTGTTGGGGTCTGGTGGGTAGAGGTCAGGGATGCTATGAAATGTCCCACAACGCACAGGCCAGCCCCAACAACAAAGACTTCTCCAACCCCCACTGTGGACAGCAGCCTGCCTTCTGGATTTCTGGCTGCGTGACACGCCCAGCCCTGTCCGTTGCTCCTCTGCATTATTACCTAGGTGGGCCCTGCCCTCCTGGCCTTAGTGGAGCAGGCCTGGCATCGATGGCTGAGGAACCAGAGCAGGAAAACAGCTTCTGCCCTAACGGGGCCGGGGTGAGAATGGTAAAAATTCTGGCATGGGTGTGCGCTCGCTCCACGGCTTCGCTCTGTCAGTGTCTGGTGGGATGGTCCTCGGAGGTACCGGGAGGGGAGGCGCTGTTTCCCCAGTTATGCAATGTCACTCCGTCCCCTTGCTTTGGGCCTGTCAGGGCGCGGCCCGAGGCAGAGATCCAGCTGTCTGTTCTGGGCCTGGCTCTGAGCCCTCCAATCTTATGAGCCAACCCACCGCCCTCCTGCTCCCAGTGTGTGCTCTCAGCCCAAGTCCGACGTGGCCAGTAAGCATGCAACCTGAGAGTCTACCCTGTGCTCCCCCTGGAATAACAGACCTCCTGCGGAGGGCAAGCAGCAGCTGTCCAGGAAACGCAGGGGACTGAAAGACACTGAGAGGTCTGGGGAAGCAAAAAGCAAGGCCGGGGTGGGGTGGGGGTGGGGTCATTTAGGTTGAATCCAAGAGATGGGCACAGTCCCTGAAAGTGTCTCGACTGAAGAGGGTGGGGAAACATCTCATTCCTCATTACTCTGCATTAATCCATCCGTCCTGCCCTCCTTTCTGCACATATTTTTATGGAGCAGGATTCAGGCCCCAGGCAAGGTATGTGGCCCCTACCCTCATGGAAGCAAAAACCAAGCTCTGGGATTTGTAGCTGTTTGATCTCAAGCGAGTACTTCCCACACTGAGTTTCCTGATCAATAAAAGCGGGGGGCGGGGGGGGGGTGCTTCCATCCTGCAGCAGCAAGTAATGCGAAGATTCAAAAAGATCTTAGCACAGGCCTGACTCGGCCTCTCCACAGACGTCTCTCCAGCTCCATCTCCCTCCCGTCCTCCCACGGGTACCACTCAGCTCATCCAGGATTCCTGCAGCTCACCAAGGCAGGGACAGCTTCTGGCTCACCTTCCAGCTCAATTCAGGTCACAAAAGACCCTCGTTTTCCATTAGAACCAACTCTCCCCCAGGAGGTTGGGGGGTCTGATGTAGATCACAACATCACGTAAGAAGCAGGATGCAAAACGGCCCACCAATCAGCACAAAGCACACGTGCGCTGTGTAAGGACGTGCGTTTCCACAGCAGCCCTGCCCTTCCTCCCTCCTGTAAGTTCCAAGGTGACACCGTAACCCCTCAGGACCATCAAGCAGAAGTAGATCCACAGCTGTTTGGAGGGGGGAGGTGGGAATGGGTACGCCCTCTCATCAGACACTAAGGACCCAGGGTACACGCGGTGATAAACGGTTATTCCAAGTTCCTGTGGCCCTCGAACAGATGGTCATCAAGAGGGAGCGTGGCGGGTGCAGATGTGTCTGTCTGGATGCGTGTGGCTACTCACCGAGCTTGTACCACATATCGCGGATGGAGAAGCCGATCAGTCGTCTCATGTCCCCGTACCTAGGAGGAAGGAGACAACGTCTGCTTCTGGTACCAGCTTGGAGATTCTCACACAACTCCCCCTCGTTAGGACCCCCCAACATGCAACCTACTTGTTGAGGATTTTGTTGTATTTGGCGTGTGAGAACTGCTCCAGCTGCAGAGAGTCCTGCGTGATAAAAGCCACCGCCAGGTGAAAGTAGTTATTCCACAGCTGTAAAGGAAGGACAGCACAGTCACGATGCGGCCAGTGTGGGTGATGGGCAAGGACAGAGGCAGCACTGCTTGCAGCCTGCGCGGGGCACTTGCCTAACTGGCACCGACTCTGAAACAAACATCCCGGCCACAGCGAGGACAATGGATGAACCTCTAGGCGCAGACCATGTCCTGTCTCTGACAGCACAGTTTGGGCAAGAAGGCAGATTTTAGGGCTGCTTTTCTTTTGTCAGGCTTCATGTTGTTTTCTGAAAGACCAATAACGTGCCCCAGCCGGCGGCCCCGTGAGCTGGTTCCTCCGCCTTAGCATGACAGGGGGGTGAGGGGGAAGTGTTTCCGGGATCGTCCGCCTCTCTGGGAGTCCTGAAACCACCCCACAGCTCACAGGACCAGTCTGCCATCCATTCTGTCCCAGAATATGTTGCCCCTTCGTGCAGCGTTTTCAAAATGTGGCCTCTGACAACCAGCAGCATTCACCTGGGAACTCGCTAGAAGTGCAAATTCTCTGACCCCACCCCAGACCCACCGAACCAGACCCGCCGGGTCGCTCTGATACTCCTGTGAGTGCAAGAACCCCCGAGGCCCCAGCTCAGAAGTAGGCTGTCATCATTCTAACCTTCACATGAGGTGCCCGTGCTTAACGTAAGGACGAATACGACGAGCTACTCCACCAGCTCGTGGTGAGGCAGACGACAAAGGGTGTGCACCCCAAAGGGTCCGCCACAGTGACAGTGATATTGATGCAGGAGTCGCGCCTTCCCAGGTGGCCATGCCCAATCCCTTCTGAGCTGAGTTGCACTTTGTGCGACCACAGATCAGGGGCCACTGTTCTGCACCTGTCCTTGGGCTCCCCTCACTTCCCATGACAGTGTCGTTCAGGGTTACGAGCACCAGCATCAGGGTCTCACAGACGAGGGTATGGACACCAGTTTCAGCTCTTCCGAGCTGGGTTGTCTGTGGTTAGTTACTTGACCTGAGCTTCATCTTCCTTACCTATAAAACGAGATGAATAATGGTAACTCCCATAAAGGGTTGTTGGAAGTGCTGGAATAATACGAACATGAAGGCATCCCCCACAGGCTTCCCACGTGCCAAAGACTCGGTACGTGGCATGGTGGTGTTGGTGCTGGTTTGGGTGGAGAGGGTTTGTATGCCCTACCTGTTGCAGCTGTAAGCTCCACGGGCACCAAGGGGCCTGCCTTCCATTTATTGGATCCTTAATGCTACATTCAGCACAATGGCTTCAATAAGAGCTGGGACCCAGAAAATATTTATTTATGGATGGGCCACATTGTTAGAGAATTTCTCATTTCCAGAGGTCCTGGATTTGTCTCTCCTCCCTGCCTCAAGCTGCCTGGTGGCATTTCTCCTAAGTGCCCAGGTCAGCTGGCTCAGAAAAGCCAGAGGGGCTTCTGCAGAACACACGGCTCCCTTTTCCCTGGGAAAGAGATGAGGGGGTTTCTGATGGGGAATTTAATATTTTGAAATCATAGGACAATAGCAGATTAGAGCTGGAATAAATTTAAGGGTTAGCTGATCCAAATCCCTTATTTCATAGATGTAAACAGCCAAATCCAGCCACAGTCATATTGCGAGTCGATGTAACCAGAACTTACTTATTTTTCATTAACCCTTAAAAATACACACGGTAAAAAAATTAAATGGTAGAAAAGATGAAATAATAGAAGTTATTTTTCATTCTACCTTGGACCCTTGGCTAATTTCCCAGCAGGAAATCTTAACAATTTCCTGGGTATCTTTCCAAAAGTTTTTTATGTATAAACAAATACATGTGTAGACATCTTTCATTCTCAGTTTCTTTTGGCCTTTGTTGTTGGTTAAGGTTTTCACTGGTTTATCTGATGTTTTACTGTCTTTATAGCAGAAAGATGAAGGATTTTTGATCCTATAAGATTCTTTCTCAATGGCCTTGAATAATTATTTACTTCAAATTCCAATAGAAAAGCAAAAGGAGTGGCCAGCACGAGGTATTGCTGAAATGCAGCGTGCCATCCCCTGAGCTGCACAGGCACAGCTGCCGATCGGGGAGTGGAAGCTTTCCACTTATGGACTCAGGTTAGGGACATGAGGCCAGAGGTTGTCTGGGGCTCTGAGGCTGAAGTAGGGAGGGCCCAAGAAGCTGATCCCAAGCACGTGACCATCTTTCTGCCCGGGGGAGCTGGCCCCCTGTGAGCCCCCTGTGGGCGGTGCTCTGGGCTTCCTCCAGGCCTCCATGAATGCTTCCCCTGCGAGTGTGCTTCCTCTCGCATTTGTTTGTTTGCTTGTTTTGTTTTTACCATTACTGGTTACATTTTCCATTATAAGGCTCAATCCTGCTCTCCTTCCTCCATGAATGCCTGGGAATACCCTGGAAGCTGTTCATTTCAGTCTCCAGTACAGGTTCAGAAAATGATCCTAAGGTGGGTCTGGTGCCCAGAAGCTGATCCAGAAATGCCTCAAGGCCAAGGTTGGAATTACCAAACACAGAGCCAATTAGAGCTTCCCAAATTGGAGAGAATGATCTTAGCAGCAATCAGACAGCTGCCTGAGGCAGAAACAATTTTCCTGGAGCCAAAGAGCACATCCAAGGTATAACCACTGATTCCTGGGCCAATCAGAGTTTCCAACATGGAGAGTCTAATCCTACAGCCAATCATCGTAGAGCTCTCTATCCCAGAGCCAGCAAGAGCTAACAAGGGCAGACAGTGCTTCTGGAGCTAAATAGAGCTGTCTCCTACATCTGAAAGGCACCCTGTTTCTAAGAGACAGGATGGAAGACTGGAAAGAGCTTGGGTTTTGCAGACCGGCCTGAATCCCAGCAGCTCCACTGAGTAGTTAGATGACCTTGAACAAAAAAGTCAACCACTTTTCTGAAACTCAGTTTATTCCCCAGTAAAATGGGTATATCCCAACCTAATGTGTTATGAGTCAAAATGCCCTAAGTAGATGCCTAATAAAGGTTAATCACCTTCTTTAAAAGCTAGGCTGCTAGAAGGTGGATTTACAGCCTATTATCAAGACTCCAGGATCCTTGAGGGCAGGGCTGGGTTCTGCTTTGCTTCTGAATTCCTCAAAGCGTGTTGCAATAGCCTGGGCCCATGAAAATTGCTCTCACACAAAAACCCCTGCCGAGGTGAATTCCAAACCCTCCCTTGGTCTTCCCTGACCATGCAAATGGATGCGAATGCCAGGGCCCAGCCTCCCGACTAGTGCCTGGAAATGCAAATTATCTCAGCCCCAAGCAGAAAACATCACTTTTGTAATTTCTGGGTCTTGTCACCTACAGAGTGGCACCACAGAGCTTCTTGCTTTTTGCCCCGTGAATCATAAAGCCACAGGTCCTGCAAAGACAGGAGTGGGTAACCTCATTGCACCTGCCCCTCCCCTGGACGGTGGCTGCCCAGGCCAGCAGCTCTTAGTGATGGATGCTATTCCCGCTGATATTAAATGCATAATTAATGAAACCGTGCGAAGGAAACAAGGATTGTTCCAGGCAGGGTACAGAGAGCAAATCCATTCTCACATGGGCTGAGGAGAACACGGGGTGAGGAGAACACAGATAAGGTTGAAAAATGATCCTGTTCTTGAGTACTTTGCAATAAATATCTATGGAAGCCTCATTAGATAAAGGGACATTTCATTTTGTGCTGTTGGCTACTTTCCCATTTTATAAAATCCTGTGGGTGTGACAGCCCTGGGCAGTGCTGTGCGACCAGAAAGATGCCTGCCTACTTCCTGTTTACTGAGGACTGTCATATGAGTTCCCAGACCATCATCATCATCAAAACGGTAACAATTAGTATAATTAAAATGAACTAATATTTATTAAACTGCTGCTATGTTCCTGGCACTATTTCAAGAACTTTCCATGAATTAATTCACTTAATGCTCTCAACAATCCAATGAGACAGCTACCATTAGTGTCATCATTTGATGTGGAGGAAACTGAGGCACAGAGAGGTCAAGTCATTTGCTTAAAGTCACACAGCTCAAACCTTTCGGGTGTGAAATGTCCACTTCTCTGGCATCTCTCAGATGCAGATTTTCTTTCAGGAAAACAGGATAAAATCTAAAAGAATGGCCTGAAGGACGGAAGCTAAGCTTCTCTTGGAAAGGAGCCCCCTCGGAACACGGGGGAGTGCCAGAGCCAGGACACCAGGACCCGGCTGGAACTGCCACTACCACAGGAAGAGATGACAAACCAGCCAGGAGTCTATGGCCCAGACACTGCCCTGCTACTGGCCCAAGGTGTGCTGTTCTGAGCTGCAATGACCTCCGAGCAGCAATGACCTTACTAGCATCTCTGAACGCACACGTAAGCAGAGCCCATGGGCATCTGGGCAACACTGGAAGGGGCTCAAACCCTTACCCGATTCCAACAGCCAAAATGACGTGTTTTGTTTCCACGTCAAAGATTTACAACTCGCCCAGGTCCTGCCAGGCAGTGAACCCAATGCAGCGTGAAACTCTGTACCTAGCACGAGGACGGGGTGATGTGCCGGCTTTGTGACAGCCACTGCTGTGCTGTGCGCCAGCTCTGCAATGACGTGTGTGTGACTTCAGGCCCCCTATGCATCGCCTTCGAGCCTTCGTTCCTGCACCCTTCCAGCAGGTAAATAACAGTAACCGTGACTGACGTGTGAGGTAGCTGTGAGGGCTGAGACTGAGAGTGCCCACCAAATGCTTCTCGAGGAGTGTGCACGTACGGGCCACCACAAACAGCAGCGACTCCTGTGTCATCGTTATCCTTACAGTTCAGTTGCCTGATTTGAATGCAAGGGATTGGGAGAGAACCTCATTCAAAGATCGCGTTCATTAAACACGTATAGGCCGGTGCTCTCTGGCCGAGTGGATCTCATAGGTCTCGGCCCAGGCGTCACCTCCCCGAGGAGACCTCCTGTGTGCCAGGCGTAGAGCAGAGCCTCTGTGAGACAAAGACTCTGTGCTCATGAAGCTTATGTTCTACTGGAGGAAAAGGAGGAAATGTGTGTGTAGACAAATGCGAAGGATAACGTTCAGTGCTTAAAGGGACTACAGCAGGCTACGTGGTGATATGCAACGACTGTGGGGTTGGTGTCAGGAGTGAGGCGGGGGGGCGTCTTTGAGGGAGAAGTGTTTGTGAGGAAACTGGGGGAGGGGGTGATGGGCCTTACAAGTGAATGCCTCCAGCCAGCACCTTGGCACATGTCAGTTCTGGACAACCCTATGAAGGGCAAAGGGGAGGTGTGGTGAGCATTTTACAGGTGAACCAACTGAGGCACGAGGCAGTCCACGCCATGCCTGAGGTTGCTCAGCTGCTCAGAGGCCAAAGCCCAGATGGGGACTAAACCCAGGTGAGCAGGTGAAAAACACCATCGCCCCAGTTCGCTGGCTGCTCCCTGAGCTTGCCCTGCATGAGATCATGGTGATCGGGGGCTCCTCCAGAGGGGTATCTCCTTAGGGGGCCTTCTCCCCCAATGCCAGCCAGAGGTAGTGACCTGGGCATTTCCACGGGGCTTTCAGGAGTGGGATCTTCTTGCCTGGGTCTTGAGCAGATGTGTCATCCATTTGCCCCAGGGAATGCTTTGAGGACCCATATCTCCCAGAGGCCCCTCATCTTGTCTCAGCACTAGAAGTGACTTCTGGGGGCATCAGGAAGTCACGGAGATGTATTTGAGAGCTTTATTTTTCAGGGTCTACAAGTGCCTGCTTCTCCAGTGAATAGAAAAGGTAAGAAAATGCAATCCATTTTTACAAGGTGCCTCCCACTCTGACGATGAATGAATGTATGTCTGCTCTTCAGCACAAGATCCATTATGCAGTCACATCTGCATATGCTGCTCAGTTAATGACTATTTAATCAAGGGCCGGTTCCAAACCCCGAGTACTTCCCTCCCTGCCCACACTCCTCTGGGGAAGCCCACGGAGACACGGACAGACCTGCGTGTGCTCTGAGGTGTGTCCGCTGGAGCCATTGGCCCAAGGTACAGAGCAGCCCTGCCAGGGCGCCCGAGCCACCTCGGGGGCCTCATACTCACCTGGAACTCAAAGTTCGTGTGTTCCAGGAACTTCTGGTTCATGATTTCTGCAAACTTGTTGATAGCTCTCAGGAAGACCCTGGAAGAAGAGAGAAGGTTACCAGGTGGGCACGCTACTTCAGGAATTCCCCCCATTTCACGTGCTCCAGACTAAAGACCCCTCAGGGAGGGTCCCGAAGACTCAAGGGAGAGGTCAGCCGACCCCACTGTAGACCTGGGGCCATGTTTGCCTTGTAAGAACTCGAGGACCATCTGTTGGACTTCGGTCAGAAGATTTGTATTGTCATTTGTTTAAACGACTACATATTTACGGCAGAAAATTCCTGCCATCCAGAAAGACCGAAGGAGTAACTGCCCCCTCCCTAAACAAAGGAATTAAAAAACACACCACCAGATCCTCTCGTCTGGAGACCACCATCACTGACACTCTGAAGAACAGAACCTCAAAGGTCTCCCTAGACTACGTGCACAGACACTGTTTTGGACACCGCTTGGACGCACGGGGTGGCCCACCGCGGCTGTTGCGCAGCCCAACTTGCGTGCTCAGCTGCTCGGCTTTGCGTCCCTCTCACGCCGGAGGACTCAGGGGCACGAGGGCCGTCCGGACAACGTCCGGCCATGAACGCCCCTCGTTTTCACCTTCGTGGCTGGGTGCTTTCCGGACGGCCCTCGTGTCTCCTCCTCTTGAATCCCAGGATGTATCGCAGTTTGTGTAATGATGCTGGCCTTGATGGACCTTCCGGTGGCTTCGCAGCGTTGTCTCGGTGATCTCCCTTCGCTGTGCACCTCACACCTCCCATTTACATCGCTTCTCGTCTTCTCCTCGAGGTGGGGAAACGGACCAAATGTTGTGCACGCTTAACGTTTTGGCGTCTGTTGTCAAACTGTGTTTCTTCTTACATGTGTCCCTGGCCATCTTCTCTCCTCCGGCCTCCGGCCCAGCCCTGCTGATGGCTTTGCAGCCCCCCATTTCTTGCCCCTCCCCTCTCAAGAGGCCTGACCCTACGAGACAGCTCCATCGGGTCCATCATCCACTCCGATGGCTCCCCGCCATTCACAGGGTAAGTCCGCTCTCTCTCTCGGCAGCCAGTGCCCTCGATCACCGGATCCTAATCTCCTTTGCTAGACTCATTTCCCACTGTGACCTGTGCTTCCGGTTGTTCTCTGAGTACAAGGCCATGCTCTTCCTTTGATAGTATACGCCTCTGCTTCTAAAGTCTTTCGGGCAGGACAGGCCGAATCTTTGTGTCTCCCAAAGGATTTCCATAGCGACTTCCTTTCTCAGCACTCATCATGGTTTAGGATGACTCATTGGTCTGACTCAGTAGTGTGTCTCCTCCACTACATCGTTCTTGCCTTGAGATCAGAGACTCCCGCCATGATCTCATCGATTCTCCATTCCACACACTTTGACTCCCAAGTTTACATACTAATGTCTTCATCCCTGGCCCCTCCCTGAGCTCTGGCTTGCATTCTGGCTCTCTGAGCTACACCCTCACCTGGGTGACGAATAGGCATCTCAAACATACGTGTCCCATCACCTGCCCTTTTGCAGTCTACCTATCCAGTGAAGGACCACTCCCTTCTTCCGTTGTTCAAGGGGGCGGGGGGGACATCGGTAGCATCCTTGACTTTTCTCTCTCACATCCTACCCCTGGCCTGTAACCTCTTAACGTTACTTTCAAAACATATCTAGAATCTGCTACTTTTCATCACCCCATGGCCTCAAACATCATTTCTCTCCTGGATGTTTGCAGTCACCTCCCAATTGCCACCTGCCCTACTGTGGCCAAATCTCCACTGCATGTCTGTGTGCGTTTGTCAAATCTTAGAGGGCAGTGGCCAGCTCTTACCCATACTCTTACCTATAATTGCTGATTAACAATGGACAATCAGCAATTTCTCTATGGAGCGGTTGATCCGGGAAAAATGCCTATTTGGCCTGAGACTCTATGGGAAGCCAGTAAAGGGAGTGTTTACTTAAAGCTTACTGCTGTGGGTAATAACGGGGACTCAATTCTGCTGAGGACCCTCGGAGAGACTGTATCAAACACACCTGCACATCAGGTGTGTCCCCTCCCAGGGGGTGAGGAAGCTGGGCTATTTACCCATTAATGCAGCCCCTCACAGGCGGAAAGTGGCTTTTACAGGGACATTAAGTCCCTGGCACTTCTGGCCTGCCCTGCAGGGAGCTGAGTGGTCTCCTGCAGCCAGAGAAAGCCAGAGAATGACAGAAGAAGGAAGCTCTCAGGGTGCATGGAAAATGTCCACTAAAGCTGCAAGTAATTTTGGGGTGGGCCAAGAGCGTAGGCAGGGTACCTACAGCATCCGCCACCTCAGACATCTCAGACATCGCTTGTAAGGAACTCTGGGCTAGTTGTTCATTGAACACGTACATGTTTGTTGAACAAAGAAGGCAATGCATCCTGGTATTGGGATCACATGATTCGTACACACACACACACACACACACACGCACACGCACGCACAATTGGATGTGATTTCTGGCTTTGCCACTTCCTCTCTCTGTGGGTTTGGGACATGTTAATATCACCCTTGATGTCGCAGTTTACTTGCTTGTGAAATAGCAACAATGTAACCCCTTTTGCCAGGTCACCGCAGAGTTTAACAGTGAATGCATGGCAATGCTGAGCACAGAGCTTGATACATGCTGACAACAGGAACGTGGCAGCCATGGCCGCTTCAGACCCCTTGGGTTCGCTTCATTTTTCTCCCAAAGGCAGGGCTGACAGCAAAATGAACAGTCAGAGGACAAGGAGCAGCCTGCCACCAGTTCTGAGGCAGGCAGGACAGTGTGAAGACAGGAAATAGAAGTCCCACAGAATCTGCCACCCCATCAGGCTGCCACCAAGTGAGATTTCTTTGGTTTTGCTTTTCTGTCATGTGCTAATATGCTTTTGAAGAAACAGCTATGTTTTTTCCTTACAGATTAGTATCTGATTCCCAGATGGAAATGCAGAGTGGCTGTCATATCGTGTATACACATTTTGGACTCTCCAGTATCATGCCAACGTGACGGGTGTTGCACATTCTCAGCAGCAACAAGGCTGTCCATAATTTCAGTAACAGGCATTATTTTGATTTTTGGCCTATGACTGTCTCCAACTCTCAAAGGTCAGTGCCTTAACCAGAGACTGAGCAGCCCCTGGTGCTGACGGCGGACACTGGTGACAGGGAGAGCTGGACGACAGGATATCAAGTTTCCTCTCTCTCTCTCTCTCTGGATTCTTCCACAGCCATCCTCTGAGAACATCACTGGACTTCGGTTTCCCAGGTTTGGGTTTAAAAAAGTAGGTCTTTGGTCTTCTCCTTTTTCTTCTTTAAAAAAAATAATAATCATACGTAAAGCCTAAGCACTAATGTGGTGAAGTGGGTTAGAGTGAAAACACATTAGACTCCTGCTGTTATTTTCAACAATGAACTTGAATTGCTAAGAACGAAGTTCATCATCAAATCTGAACCCAGCACCTCCTGCACGTCGTCCGTGAAGGGTGGCGGGCTCCATGAGCTCAATTACAATCACGGCCACAGTGACCGAGAAAGTGCTGGGCTCTGGGCTCAGTCCTTGACATGGATTCCTCCTTTTCTTTTTCTTTTTTAATTCTTGCACTAACTTCTTGAGTTAGAGATTGTTTGCATTTTCGAGATGTGAGTGACTTGCCCCAAAACCCATCCAGTACATGGGAACCAGGACGTAAACAAAGATCTGGTATCGTCGGAGCCTCAGCAGTGTCAGCACCGGGCTCCTGCCCACATGAGCTCACTTATTTAATAACAGCAGTGATGCAAGCATCACAGTACCACTCAGATACCTCGTGCCAAGTGCTCTGCAGGTATTACTTCATTTCATTCCCCACACAGAGGCAGGTGCTACTACTATACCCACTTCACAGAAGAGGAAACAGATCGACTAATTAATTTCCGCACATTCGCACCGCCAAAAAGCGGCGTGTCCAGACCCCACCTTAGGTGGGTCTTTCTCTACAGGCTTTGAGGTTCACCAGAAGGGACATGGCTCCCTTGAGGACAGCCGGCATGGTCCAGACCCCACCTTAGGTGGGTCTTTCTCTACAGGCTTTGAGGTTCACCAGAAGGGACATGGCTCCCTTGAGGACAGCCGGCATGGTCCTTGGCTTGGGCATGCTCGTACGCAGGCCCGCCACTCCCAGAGCCCCTTCACCCTGCTGCCCTGCCCCCAGCTGCCGAGAGGGCGCAGGGCCCACTCCTGACTCAGGCAGCCTTCCATGGGGGCCAACTGCCTCCGGGTGATCAGCAGGGGCGCCAGGCATGGAGAGGAGCAGGACAAGGGAAGGGACAGTGGAAGCCGGGAGCAGGTGATCCTGGGAGGAAGCAGAAGTCACAGACAAGAGAAGTCAGCCGCCGGGAGGAGGAGGAAGCAGGCAGGAAGAGGAGCCCCCCGACCCCCTGAGGCTGGGGTCCTCAAACGGGCTCCCCAGGCAGCGTCACTGCAGCCCCCGGCCTGGCCGCCCAGCTTCCCACTTGCGCTCCTGCGTGTCGGCCCCCGAGCGAGCCCCCCGCATCGTGGGGGCTCGTCCGGGGCTGGATGCGGGACGGGACGGCGCACGCAGCCTCCAGCACGTGCTGGGGCGAGCCCGTCAGGGGAGGGTCCCTCGGAATCCCATTCCCTGTGACTCTTGGCTGCTCCTGGGATCCTACTGCCCAGAACTTGAAGATGGAAATAAAAGAGCTGGCTGGGAGAAAGGAGTTCTTACTCCTCCCCCTGAGGAGAGAGAAATCCATTCTCTCAGAGTCTTTGAGCTGCCTCCCTCACAGCACACAGAAGCTCATGCACCAAGAGGTTAGAGTGAATCAGCAGACTGCAGCTTAGTGTCGGGGCACGGCTCGCCCCAAGTGCCCCCTGACGCTCCCTGGGTAATTCGGGGCTCCACCAGGGGAGGAATCCTGGGACCCGCTGGCTGTACGTGGGCTGTGCTGGACTGGGGCAGCTGGCGCCTATGTAAAGGAGTAGGCATGACAAGCCAATGCAGGTCAGAGGAAGGGGAAGTGGGCGTCAGGATCTGTGACACTAACGGAGCCACCATAGGACTGCTGAGCGCTGCCCTGCCCCACCTCCTAGGGTCGACTGCTGTGACCCTACTATGGGCCTGTTATGTGCTCAGGAGGTTAGACCTTGAAATATCTCACTGGTAAAGGCAGACAAGACCCAGCCCGGATTTATCTCTCCTGTGAAATATTTTGGGTACTCCCAGACCATAGGAATGTGAAAATAAAAGTAACAGCTAACACTATATGCCCCAAACTGTTTTAACCACTTTATATGTAATATTTCATGTTGATCCTAACAAAAACTCTGTGTCCTAGTGAGAAAAACTGAGTCAGAGTGACTAGGTAACTTTGCCCAAGGTCACCCACTATTAAGTGGTGGAGGCAGGATTCGAACTCTGACAGCAGCAAATCCTAGCTTCTCTGTGTTCTGAACTCATGGCAGTGACTGCAGCACTGGTCATCGCTCCCTGGGCATACTTACTGTCCCACTAACTAGACGGTGAGGCCCCTGCCTTCTGGGGCAAAGGAGTACGTGGGTCTTTCCACTCCCTGGGGTCCAGGACTCTCTGAATACGTGTCGTTGATTCCATTTGGAGGAGCCCTGTGGATGCGTAGATATCCCCAACCCCCCTCAAAATGTTGGATTTCTCAATCAAGGGGCAGACGGAAGAGAAAAGAAGTGCCTAGGCATGATGTTGTGAAGTTACAGTATTATGAAGAACTCGCTCGTAGCTCAGATCTCACTGAACGCTGCACCTTACCAAACCAAAAAATGCTGCAACAGCCGGCACGTCTTGCAGCAGGCATGTCACTACGTCTGCGTACACAAACAGCACACAGCTGAGGAGACATTCGAGTCTGGGAAACGCCATTCCCTCTTCCAACAAGCAGATAAATTATATGTGATGAATGTAATATATACATATGTAAATCAGAAGTGATAATAGAGAAAGTATAAAAACAGATAAATTACAACAATATGTGAATAGTAGGGAAGGAAGGGAGGGAGGGAAGGAGGAAGAAGTTGTAATGTACAGACTGCCCAACATATGGAGCCTGCCTTGGCCACATGAATGAATGGAGCTCAGGCTGCCATGGGTTTGAAAATGGTGATCTAGGGAGTACTGATCTAGTGCATGTTCTGCGTGTCCAATTTATTAAGGTTTTTCACTAGTTAGCTGCATGACCTTCAGCAAGCTACCTCTTTGGGCCTCTCTTTTAGCTACCTGAGCCCATAAATATGCAGTTGGCACCTGCATAGAATGTGCTTCATAACACAAGCCTCACTTTTTTACAGGGTAAAAGCAGTGGAGATTAAGAACAGGCTCTGATTGCCTGGCTTCTCTGCTTCTTATCGGCAGTGCCACAAGGAGTGAGTTGCTCATCTATACTGTGCCTCAGTTTCCTCATAGATACACTGTGGATTATGATAGTTCTACATCATAAAGTTGTTGTGAAGAATTAATAAGCCAGGATGTGCAAAGCATTCACAGCAGTGGTGGAGATGGGTGCTCAATACATGTTAGGTGTTGTGTCATCAAACAAAATGCAAAAACAGTGAGAACATTTCAAGTGCTCCATAAAACGTGGCTAGGGATCACTGTGGTCTGCAGATGCAGGAAATCTACTACCTAGCCCATGTGCCTGCGAGGAGGAAAAGCAGGGATCTTTTTAGGCATGCGAGCTTCTCTGGTCCAAGGCTAAGCTTGTCTATACCTGGAGGAGGCAATGCTTCCCTTCAGTGACTTCTCCTGTGGGGCCAGCGCTGTGCTAAAGAGATTCCAAGAGGTTAAATGACTTCCCAAGAAAGAGAAGGTGGCAGACCTAAGAAGGCTGAAACTCAGGCTGTGTTTCTGAGATTAACTTATTTTTTTAATGTTAACATATAAGTACTTAGCTGACCCTTAGCAGATAGAAATATTACTGTTTTGGAGACAATTCCACTTTCTCAGGTCCCTTAGAAAATAATATTCTGATTTTCTAGGTATAAAGAAACAAGGATTATTATATCATCTTTGGGGGCCGGTCCCTCCAAAAAGCTAAAGTCCATACATAGCTATTAATAGCCGGGATCTCAGGAGGAGACATTTCTCCAGGATGACTGCAGATGGCTCAGAAGTGGGAGCTGGCCTGCTCAGGGCTGCGGCCTCTCTGGGCTCCCTGCCCCCTGCCCCTGCATCGCATGTCTGTCCTAGCTCCCCTTTTGTGGTGTGGGTAGCCTACCCACAGCACCCCCGTTTCACCTGACCCAAGCCTAATGAAGTAGCATATTTCATTCTTCTGGCCGCGCGGGGGTTAATGGATGGGCCTGTATGAATAGCTTAAGCAGACCTTTGAAGATTAGCCTGGGAATTTCGGCTGCACCTACTGAAGGAGAGGCTTTGTCTTTCCAGTGGGGCTGCTAATCCAACAAGATGTGTATCTGAGACTTCCAGAACCCACCTTCCTCACTACAAAGAGGGCATCCGCCCAAGAATGACGCCAACAGAGAAAAGAGCAGAGGTGGAGAGACAGTTTCCTACAATACTGTTCAAGCATCTAGACACACCGAGTCTGATGCCATGACTCTGGGATCTTTCAGTTGTCTGAGGTAATAAATTCTTGGTGGTTTTCTTGTTGGTGGTGGTGTTGTTTCTGTTGTTGTTGTTTGTTTTTTTTGCTTAGGCAAATGTGAACTGGAGTTCTTTAAAAATCCTAACCAGTAAGTCCCCACTGGATACGCAGGTGCATTGTGCACATGTGTGAACATCAGGCCCTGTGCCAGGGGCTGCAGACCCCAAGGTAAACTGAGCATAGTGCTTGCCCTCCAGGAGCCACTTTCTAGAGGCCACAACTGTCCCACGAAGAGATCAGTACAGTGCAGTGGAGTAGGTGCTGTCAAATGGCCACGTATGGACACACGGAGAGAGATCACGTTCTCCTGCCCGGAGGCAGCCTACCAGGTTCCACAGAGGAGAACTTACATGGTCACGAGTTTGCAGGAGGCTGTCACATGCTGGGTCTGGTCCAGCGGGGAGGAGTGTCAGCACGTAGGCAAAGCCATAGACGGACAAAACGTAACAGCTAATAGCTGAGAGTACGTGTGCGGTCGTGCCACTTGGCAGAACGCCAAGACATGACAGCAGGTGGCAGACGGTGACGAGCTTCACACGCAGTATAGGGGCTGGTCACCACCGTAACCCAAGACGACGGAGCCCTGACACAAACAGCACTGACACAGGCGATGGCCAGCTAGGTACACGCGGCCGAGCTCGGTGCACGGTGAGAATGTGTCTCCCTGCTGAAATTACTAAGAATTCCAAGATGGGGACGGCAGGGCATTAAACCTGGGAAACTTCGCAGCGCCAGGGCTCTGCACCCGTGAAGGCCGCACGCCCGGGAAGCAGGCCGTGACACAAGGACTAGGGATCCGCCAAGTGGCCTGGGCTCGCTGTCGCCCCAACACTTCCCGCACTGCAAGAGCCAGGCTCCCGTCTGCGTGACAGGAACAGGGAGAATCGGGGAAGAACGGCCTGGACTGAAGATTCTGACATTTCGTTGCTGGGCTGGCCTCCTTCCTCCTACCATGAGCTCCGATACACAGAAACTTCTTTCTGCCTTGACAAACCTCTGCTCCCCGTCACCAGCCCCGCTGGGCCCGAGAGCACCGTGGGCAAGGGTGTCTATCATGTCTCATGGCTAGGCACTTAGGGACCCAGGTGGTGGGACGGCAGCTTTCCACAGGGCAGAAAAGCAAGGACCTCGGGCCATGTGCGGCCGGAGGCAGCTCCTAGGCGACCATGAGCTAGAAGTCCTCAGCCTGATGACCAAGCCACGACCGTGTGAGCATGCTCACAGCTTCTCCCTTTGCCTCCCGCTGGAGAGAACTGTGCTTTTGCCTCCTGGGTTTCCCCCCGAGTCCACTCTCTGCGGCGATCTCTGCGCTTGCCGGCCAATCCGGGGCCTTTGCGATCCACAACAAGGGTCATGGGCGGAGAGGAAAAGCTTGTAGCCAGAGGAGAGTGAAAAGCCTACAGCACCTCTAAGAAGCTGAAGGAAAGCAAGGGAGGAAGGAAAGGGAGGAGTCGAGAAGACCCCGCGTTAGTGCAGTGCGTGGATCGCAGCTGAGAACAGGGTTCTGAGACGCTTGGGTAGACCATGGACCTGAGCACTGCTGAGCGATGGGGGAGTGGGGAAAGGGAACGATAGGAAACACTGCTGCGCATTGTGGTTTGAGTTTAATTTGGTTGAAACAATACTGTTTGAGAGAAGGCATTAAAGACTGAAATTGCTTATTATTACTTTTATGGGCCATGTGTGATCTGAGTTATACTTGAGTTACACTGGTATTCTATGAGATGTCACCCATAGAGACAAACGTAAGTGTGAAACATTGAGGCATTTGTGGCTGCGTTTTTTCTGGACAGCTGACGTACATGCAGACCAAATATTTCCACGGGCAAATAAATCTGTGAAACGCTGTACTCTAAATCCTCATTTTAGAGAATCACATTAGCACATCAAAGGCTCTGAGAAGTCCTATGGCACAGAAGTCTGTTCAAGATTGTTTAATATAATGTTTCCTAAATTTGTTTTGCCGTATGTCACAGAATATATTTTATTACTTTGAAAACATTAAAATATTATAATTTTAATAAGACTGACCTTGAGTTCTCTCCTGTCTTCGCAAAGTAAGATATTTTAACTGGTATTTGAAGAACAGAGAAGGTGAGAGACAGCCAGTACAGTATATAAAAAGGCAGAAGGAGTAAAAAAATTAAGAAAAAGGAAAGTTCAAGATTGGTGAGGAATTTCCTGGGGTTTAAAACTAGAAAGAAAGGAACTGTTACATTTCAATTTATTTTCACCAGGAAGAAACTGTCCCTGCCTCATCTCTCCCCGTGTCCCGTAAAGTGACTGCAGGGATGACAGCTCACCTGTTCTGGACCATACTCATGGCCATCCAGTCTACAGGATACACATTTTTCCCAATGAGGTCCTTGAACATGATGAATGTCTCCATCAAGAAGTCCTGAAATCGTAAACCAAAACCAAAACAAAACAAACAAACAAACAAACAAAAAACACCTGTCATCTTATTTTACAGGGACAGACTGAAGGTGCCCACAGCTTGTCACCTGCTTGTATTTTTTTTTTACCATTTTTTGGAGGGGCAGGAAGGGAAGGGGCACGCCCTGCCTTTCATTAAGTAACTCCAATGACACCAATAGCCGTGGATTTTTAAATGGAAGCTTACAGCTCGTTACTGGCAGGCTGTTTCACACATGCAAGGAGAACACGGCTGTGCAATGTGATAGCACTCTCAAACCACGGTTAATTCTGTCTTTGGGAGTGAAGAAGTAAATGCATTCATTGATGTGACAATTTTATAATCCTCTCCCCAAATATGCATTTGAGAAGGAAATAACACACTATATGAAAGCATCTCAGGTCACTAAGCAAACAAAGTGTTATTAAAATGAACATCTAATTAGCAGGGCTGTAAACACAGTTGATTCATGTGTCACAGAAACGTTCCCAGGCCCATTAGAGGACACCTGAGAAGGACACTCTTCCTCTCCTTTGAAGAGGTTCAAAGTGGACCTCAGCACACCCTGTCAGGTTCTGCAGTGGACCAACTTCACTCCCCACCTTTGGAGGACATAAGTTCAAGACAAATTCAAGTAGTAGAAACCAGAGCCAGCCACGGGGACTCTCCTGCGCTAGAGGAGATGAAGTTCTATAGCCTTCACCTGTAAGTTTTAGGTAAAATTTAAAATCCACAGGAAGCCGGCTCAGAGCTCTTTCTTTATGCCAGTGGTTTTCCAATTATTTTAACAGCAGAAATCTTTGTTTGAAGAAAATCTTACCTGGAACCTAACACATAAAATAGATCAAAGAGGAAGCGCTGTGGTCGGAATGCGTGTGTGCATGTGCGTTTGTGTGTGTGCGCACGCGTGTGTGTGTGTGCGTGTGCGTGCGTGCGTGTGTGCGTGCATGTGTGTGTGCACGTGTGCGTGCGTGTGTGTGTGCGTGTGTATGCGTGCGTGTGCGTGTGTGCGCGCACGTGTGCGTGCGTGCGTGTGTGTGCGCGCGTGTGCATGTGTGCGTGTACGTGCGCGTGTGCGTGCACGCGCGTGTGTGTGTGTACGTGTGTGTGTGCGTGTGTGCATGTGCGTGCGCGTGTGCGTGCGTGTGTGTGTGTACGTGCGCGTGTGTGCGCGCGTATGTGCATGCGCGTGTGTGTGCGTGTGTGCGTGTGCGTGCGCGTGCGCGTCTGCGTGCGTGTGCGTGCGTGTGTGTGTGTGTGTGTGTGTGTGTGCGCGCGTGTGTGTGCGCGTGTGTGGGGTAGAGGATAGTAAGGCTGGGAGGAACGGAATTTGAAAATCACTGCTTCACGCTAAATTGCAGAATTCTGGAAATAAGGTTGGCTCCGGCCATCTTTGGCTTCTGGGGGAAATGACCTCAGTGCAGCAAGTCCGGGTTTCTGCTCCAGCAGAGGCGGAAGGCATCTACTGTGGGGGTAGGTACACACGGTGCCACAGAGCCTGGCCACCGTAATGCTCAGTATGTGCTCCGTGCTGAGGAGGACAGGTGTCATCCATCCTTAATGTCATCTGGGGACCGGTGGAGAGCATCGCGGGCACATTCCCCTTCTGTGGGGATGGGAGGGCCTCCGGCTCACACGGAAAACCTGGCTTCTGAATGAGGGGATGTGGCCCGGAGCAGGGTTGGAGCAGAGGTTCGGAGCCCCCTCTGCCACATACTAGCCAGGGGGCCCCGAGCAAGCAGACGGTTGCCATGCGAAAGAGCGCTGTCACCTGCGCAGCATGTTGTGAGGACTGCGTAAGGACGTCTGTCTGCGCAGTACACAGGACGCCTTTGCCTACCTTTCCTCCCACTGAGGATCAAAAATTCCGAGCCCGGTCTTCTTATTCCCATGTCCCAAGACACAGAGAACTTTGGGGAGGGGGACCCTGGGGTATTTGGTTGTCTTTTCTTTTCTTTTCTTTTCTTTCTTTTTTTTTGTGAACCCAGAAAGAGATTTCATTTCTGGTCCATCCCACTTCAGTGAGGAGACAGTTCTTACATAAAGAAAAGGTAGCACGTTGGATTCCTAACGATTCCTTTGCTGTGGGTCATTCTCTGACGTTTGTCCATGCGGGTGCCTTTGTTTCCTGACTGTGAAGGAGAGCTGACAGTGAACCCCTGGCAGCAGAACCCTTGAATATGACCATAGTAAGGAGACAAGGACAAAGGTGACCACACCTTCTATGCCCCGGGGGCAGCCTAGGCTGGGCTCTATGCTGATGAAGGCACCTGCTGCAGAAGACGGGCCCACAGGTCACAAGCCACAGGTGGACGGCCCTGTAGCAGATGAGTCCTGAGAGGCCAGCCTCCTCCGTGCGTTGGCCATCGTCACGCAGTACTAGTGCTCCTTTCCTGGGCATTCACATGTGGGAGCTGCCATGCTCTTACTTAATCTCTTTACAACCCGGTGACATAAACATTATTATCCCCACTTGACAGATGTGAAAACTGAGGGTAAAGAGAGGCTAACCTGCCAGTGGTCACACAGCTAGCTGGTGACAAGTCCTGGATTCAAACCCAAGACTGCGTGAGTCCAACAGTCACGTCCTTAAGTCCCCAAATGTTCCTGATTCATCAACAAGTATAAGCTAAGTCACATCTACACTGGACATTCAGGCCTCATACCTGACATGGACCAACGACTGCTCCAGAAGACACACACGGACTCAGTGGGAATGGGAAGCAGGGACCCACACAGTCATATTTACAAACAGATACACATGGTCCGTGGTGGAGCCCTTCTTACCATAACTCTTGAGAGTCAAGAGTATTACACGTCTCCCCACACTGCCCTCCAGGACCCTAAAGACTCACCACAAGCTCGGAGCTGGTCTGAAAGGTCTCAATGTAGTAGGAATAGTGCTGGTCGCCCATCTGGTTTAAGATAGCTGTCATGCATGCCACGAAGTGACTCTGCAATAAATAAAGAAAAATACTATGAGATCATGGAGAGAGGGCCATGAGATTCACCTTCTGCATTTCCTTGACATCAAACTGGAAAAAAAAAAACCCCAACCACCCCAGGCAAGTATAAAAAGGCCCCTCAGGGATAGAGAATACCTCCTCACCAGATCAGTATATGAAACCTCCCTCTGAGGAGATGTTTCTTTATGGCTCATGCATCAACTCATTCATCCAAAAAGCATTTACTGAACACCTATTACGTGCCTGGGATTGTAATAGGAACTCCAGATACAGAATCTACAGCCCAATCCATCACCTCTCCAGCTGCTTGTACATTGGGAAAACAAACACTGCCTTGGTGTCAGGAGATCCAGCCTACAGCAAGATCCTGGAGGCAGTTCAAGTTCAAAGCAAATAGTTTTACACGTGCAAGCCCTGACTGTTTCGTCTGTGAGTGGGGACCATCCCCCTCAGAGGTATACCGGATGGGTAGATGGCTCCTACAGAGGGGGTCAGTGGCTGGAGCACCAAGAATCAGCCCGCAGGAAGCCCACGGCGACCAGCGACCAGCATTATTAGGGGCCTTGGAGGACAAACAGGATGGGAAGGGGTGGTGCTGCTCTTGAGCAGCTCACGAGCTAGTTGGGAAAGTAAGACCAACATCCATGAGGGAAAAAGCGTAATATAAGGCCCTTGATCTGCAAAGCAGTCCAGGTTCCAGAGGGCTGCAGACAAGAGGGGCATCAGCGAAAGGACCTGGAGACCAGGTGGTTCTGGAAGGATCTGTGAGATCAGAAGAGCAAGAACCATATTGTTTCACGTTTTCCCTCCCAGGTGTTATGAGTCCGTTGCGGGATGCATTTTGTGTTTGGGCCGGTATCTGCTGGCAGCATTTAGGGAGCTCTGCCCTGGAAATCTGAGAAGGGAAGAGGTGACCACAGAGCCACCAGCCACTCAGGACTGTCTCCTGTGAGATTCCCCTGGGGCTGCCGTCGTAGCCG
>PVJL010012788.1:0-35375 GCA_004026885.1 Lyroderma lyra | reverse complement strand
CCCCCCCCCCCCCCCCCCCCCCCCCCCCCCCCCCCCCCCCCCCCCCCCCCCCCCCCCCCCCCCCCCCCCCCCCCCCCCCCCCCCCCCTCCGGTCCGGCCCTGCCCCCCGTCTGGCCCTGCCCCTTCTGTTCCCAGGGTGCTCTCGCAGCCTCCATTTCCAAGTTCCCTGAAGACAGACCTCGCTCCTTCCCTGCCGCCTGGCGCTCCAGCTCCCAGGCCCTGAAATAACATCGTGCGTACTCATCGGTAGGCCTAACACCTCCTTCCACTGGCCCGGGTTCTTCATACCCATCATCACATTTAGGCTGGCTGAAACCATGGGAATAGACGGGCAGGTTTCCTCATGTTGCAATCGGGGAAATTTAGGATTGGAGCAGCAGAGGGGAACTTAGCCTAGCTCACCAAAGTTCCCTGGTGCCAGAATATTCTTTCCACCACGACTCGCTAGCGGCTGGCCAACGCTAAAAGGCAGACTGGAAGTCGGGACGAATAGGCAACGGGCCCCAGAAAACAAGATTTTTCTCTAGGAGAGGTGAGCCTTCTGATGAGGATGAGCTAATGGGGTGGGGCTTGCCTTACCAGCCCTTTGGAAGGGAAAGATCATAGGATATTTTTTTAGGAATAGATGCAAGAGCTCTTGAGGGTGGGCAGTGGCTTTGAGTCTAACTGAGGAAGAGGGAGTGGTTGACAAATGCATTAAAGAATATTTAAACTTCCAAAAGCTTCAAGCAGCTCGCTTGTATTTCACGGTGCCTCTTTGGGCCTCTGTAAACAGCAAATCGATTGAGTGTCAGCCTTGTTTTCATAGCTGCCCTGCACACTGGGAGTATTAGATGAAGCAAACCTTTTATTTAGTTCCTGACAGGTAATTAAATTTACCTCTGCATTGGTTTGTGATCCCGCCAAGGAGCCCAGAGTAGCATTCTGAATGGCTATAGCTATTTGCTAGAATAATACAACTTAATTTTGCTTCTCAAGTTGCAAGTAGAGATCTTGATTCAGTGGAAAGTTTGACTCAGGCTTGGGGCTCCAGGTTGGAGATTTCATTTTTTCCAACAGGAGTTTGCTCTCTGCCTCAAACATGTGAAAGCCCCATTTCTACATTTTTTCCAGAGTGACATACTGTGGGAAAAACTGAGTTACAAAGTAAAGGAAAACAGCAGTTGGCAGTAGCAAGGAAAAGAATCCAGTGCCTTCCAAAGACCCGTTTCTTTGGGAACTAGGAAAAAACATTATTTTAGTGACATTTAGTGAAAGACATTCTCAATTCCATGTTCATTGCAAATGCCAGGAGCAGCTCCTGTGGCTCTGAGTGTTTTTATAAAGAGCTGGTTGGATAGGGATATGCCCCTGCAGGTGTGTGTCCCTGTCACCAGACTGACTGCAGCAGCTCCTTCCTGGTGTTAGGGCCAATCTTGCTCCTTGTTCTAGAGAAGTTACCACTCCTGGGCCTGAGCCTCCCTTAGCATTTCTTCCCTGAGTTCTAGTGGGGCACGAAATGATTGTCCTCTTCCCCTTCCTGGTCTGCAGTTTCACTATGATGGGTTGAGGAGTTTTTCTTTATCCTGAGTATCCTGTCCTCAATGATGGTGTTCAATCTGAATTGATATCTCTCTTCAATTTTGGAAAGTTCTCAGCATCATCTCTTTGAATATGGCTTCTGTTATTTTTCATGGAGCTTCTATTAAATATATGTTTGAGCCTCTCAGTCTATACTCCAGTCTCTTCAATTACCTATCTGTCTGTCTGTCTGTCTGCCTATCTATCTATTTTCTTTTTCTCCCTATGCTGCATTCTGAACAAACACCTTGGTACTATCTTCCAATTTATTATTTCTCTCTTTAACTGTATCCCATGTAGAATGCTATTAAACTTTTTATTTCTTCAACTATGTTTTTATGTCCAAGATTTTAGTTTTGTTTATTTTAATATCTTTCTCTTTCATTAATTTCTTCTGTTTTATAGTTATAAAAATCTAATTGCTATTTCTTCCTTTACTTCTTTTACCTTTCTTTACCTAAACATACTTACTGTAAATTTGTTTTCAGATTTCTCTATTATTTTCATTTCATTTGGAGTGAATTTATTTTTTCATTTTTCAGTCTTTTTTTTTAATTCATTTTTATTGTTAGACTTATTGGGGTGACATCTGTTAGCAAGGATCATATAGGTTTCAGGCATACAATTCTACAGTGCATCGTCAGCTTGATGTATAATAAGTTCACCACTCAATGTGTTTGAGGGTTAATTTTCTTCTTGTGTTTGGAATTTTTGTTTGCAAGCTCATCTGCAATGGAGTTTTGCGCGTGCGCTCTCTCTCTCTCTCTCTCTCTCTCTCTCTCTCTCTCTCTCTCTTTCTCTCTGCACCTACCCTTCTGTTTAACAGCTTTTCAGGGATCCAGACCCAGGCCTGGTTTTTGTGCCTCATGTCTCCTGTCCTGAGCCAGTGGGCCCAGGTTTCACCCTGCCCCTCCAGATAAACCAGAGCCTTGAGCAGCAGTCAGAGTTACTTTCTACCTCATTTCATGGACAGGGACGCTCCATCCCAACCCTGAGCTTCACCATGAGTCTGGGTCCAGTTCTTTGCCTCTGTTGGGGGCTTTTAGCCCTCACTATCCTGCAAGAGCTGAGCTGCCACCTGTTTGGTTTAAGTTCCTCAGAGATGCTCAACTGGTTTTGAGCTATTGGGACTACATGTTTGTAACTTCCTCATCTTATGCTTTACTGAATGTTTTTAGTTCCAAGCAGGAACTAATGACAATTCCATGTTGATGGGGAGCTCTAGGGCATGGTCTTGAACCTTTGTGGGAAGATAGACAGGAAAGACCTCATGTCCCTGCTCCTCTAGGAGCTTCTGGGAAATGGCATTTGCCAAGATGAGCTGGAAAATGTCAGCAGGTACTTGGTTTGAAGGATGGAAGACAGGCACGTGGCTAATACACAGAAGCAGAATCACAAAAGCATCATCACTGAAAGGGACATTGAAAATATTTAAATCGTACTCTATGCTCCCCTGTTCCATCTGTCTGCTCCCCTTTTTCTATCTCTTGTATCAGAGCAAGAAATCGTCCACTCTATGTTTGAATACCTCCAGTGAGGAGGAACCATTGCCCAGCAAGGCAGCCTTTTTATACTTCTGCATAGTTGCATTCTTTGCTCTACAACCTGAAACCTGTCTCCCTTTCACCTCTTCCCAGTGGGGCTCATCACTCCCCTGGGAAACATATGGAAAAGTTCAGTCACTCTCCCACCTGGCACATGTAAATGCTCAATAACTGCTCGCTACAATTATTATTTCTGAACACCATTAACCCAGCCAGGCTCCCTGTGCACTGCTTGCCCCGTTATTTCATGGCTCAGCCCCTGGCACAGTGTGGTTTGGCAGGCTGGCTCCTGCCTGGGGTTTTCTGATGCCATAGTAATGCCACTGTTATGTTTCTCAGAACGGGCACGGGGTGCACTGCAGCACTTCCTCCTGCCCACGCAATGGCGTGTGCAGGCAAGAAAGGCTCCTAAAGCCATGGACAGAGGCAGCGGCAGGTAGGGGTCCTGGGGCTCCAGGAAGCATCTCTTTTGGAGCAAATAGAGCCTGCATTTTGGGGGCCAGGGGAGGGACTAAGGGGGAATGGCTTGATATTGCACATGCAAGCAATATTGTCCCCAGAACCCTAAGTTCAGGGCTGAGTTGGGGGAGTCATGAGGAACTATTCTCTGGGTGAGTCTAGACTTCAGACTGGGTCATTCCAGGGTTTTCCTGGTGCAACCCTCTGTTCCTGGAGAGAAGTCCTGAACTACACCCTTACTATATTTTGGTTCACAAAACCTATAGTGGGAATGTTTTGAGGACGTGGAGTCAGAAGTCCAGGGTTTAACTCCCACTTCATTCTTCTCTTGCTGTGTGACCTTGATATGTCTTGCAATCTATCGGATTCTTTTTCCTTTTGGGGGCTTAATTCCTTATCTGTAGTGTGTGGCTAACTAGATATACATGCTACCTTCTTCAGGGTTGTCCCCAAGAATAAATCTCACATTTGAAAAGGGCTTCGCATGGTGCCAGGCACACCACTCACAGGCACTCACTACATTTATTTTCCTTAGTTCCCTTTCAGCTTGCTTGTCTGTATTGATAATGTTAATGCCTAATGCACAAGGTTTCCAGGATCAAATGAGATCATCTATAAATCACAAAGAAGTATATGATGTTCATCATCAATTATTATTATCCGGAGAGGAACATATTAAGTGATCCTGGTAGGGACCAGAGATACCGGTTGCCCTACTTTTCTGCCCCAATTTGGGGCCAAAATGCAATGACTATTCCCCTACTCCAGGGGCGAGCGAGGGAGATGTCAGCAGACAGCAGTATCAGCGTGTCCTGCAGGGAAGGGAGGTGGCTCTGGTGCTGCTCCAGGTGGACAGACTTGGACATGAGTTCTTTTGTTCACACCGTTATTCAGAACATACTTGCCGAGTGCCTCTGAAATACCGGGAGGCACGGGTCCGATGGCACAGTCCTCCAGAAGCTGACAAAGTAAATTCACCCCAAGTCAGCTCAGTGTGGGTGAGTGTGGAAGTCCCACAGGTCCCGTCATCGCCTCACTGTGCTCTAGGGAAAAGATATTTCTCCTTTAATGTTTGAAGGTTAGAAGGGAAGAAGGGAAGGGAGGAGGACAGAAGGAAAAAAGAGAAGGAAATGGCCATTTTAGAAAGTCTCAAAGAGATTCTTGGAGTACCGAGGTGTTCTCACAGCTTTAGAGCATGACCTGCTGACAGGGCCAATGAAAATCTCCGAGCCAGCCCTGAGTAGGGTATCAGCAGGACCCCGGGGCCCTGAGGATGGCGGAGGCTTTGAGGGCCAGTGCGTGTGAGGCCAGGGCTCTTCTGGGGTTCTTGTAGTAGTAGTAGTGCTTCATTCGGTGCCGCCCCTTTGTGACTCTCCGCTCGTGGAAGTGACCGGTGCTGCCATTTCTCTGCAGCTGGTGGTTGCTGGGGCTGCTTATTGCATTTGCAGGTTCATATGAGAATGGATGTGTTGTATAAACGGAGCGAATGCCTTATGTTTCTGATTGATGGGCCATCAGTTGCACACTTGTTGGGTAGTGATTGATTTTCCAACCCAGCTGCTCCAGCTGTGCCACAGATGCTCCTTGTCTGAAGTCAGAGGGCGGGTGTTGTAAACCATGGAGAAGACCCTAATTGGAGAGATCCCTGCGAAATGGGCCATCGGAATGGCTAACGGCCTTCGTGCGGGCTTTGCTCGGGGTGCCAATGCACAAGCTCTCGCTGGGTAGCTGCCATTCCCGACGAGATGCAGGCGCCATTTTGAAACCATGGTGGCGCAGCTGGGGCCAAGCTGAGGCTTACTCCCGCAGTTTTTCAAACCGGAACTCTATTTTTAAAATATCTTGTTTTAAAATTCAAAATGAACGCCTGCTTATTTTAAAGGTCTTGAGGTAAAATGAAGAAAGTCAACCATGGTCCATGGAGAACCATGGTTCATATTTTGATGTCTTTTACTTTGGTTAGTTGATTCTATGTGAGTATGACATGCCCCTACACTTTTTAAAAAAATGTTGGAAGTGTACTTTAAACAGAATTTTATATCACGCTTTTTATCTTGATGTTATATTGGGAACACAATATAAGCCTTTAAATTTAAAAGAAAATTCCGGAACAAGCAAATGGAATGAGCTTGATTGTAGCTGGAGAGAGACATGTTTAACAGCAACATGGGGTGTGGATGAGAACATCACGGATACTCAGAACTTCTCTGCCCTGGCATGACTTATGCTAGGTGCCTAGTCTATAAAACGGTGGCATGAATGCCTGCCTCACTCATCTCAAGGGGTAGTGATGTGCCCTACTGTGCATGCACATTGGACTCAAGCATGCAATGAAGGGAAAGCATCATTATTATTAAGGAAGAAAGAGCTCTCCAAGCATGGCGGTTGCACCCGTTTGTGTAGAGTCTGGTTCATCAGAAATGGCCCCATTTAGTTCTAGCAGAACAAAGGGCAAAACATCATGGCCCTTCCTGTGGGCTTGTACTGTAGAGGTAGCTGGGGATAAGAGCACTTTTCTTGCCTGCAGCTAGGGCTCAGACTAGGTGCTCCTTGGAGGCCTCTTCAAGCTGCAACATCTGCCATTTGGTATCCTTGAAAGGGTTAGGATAGGATTTCTTTTAAACCCTCTGATGGAGAATTTTTCACTGCACCCCAAGTCCTTCCTGCTTTGGTCCATAGAAGAGTGACTTTCTGGAGGAGGTTTGGGGGTGGGGGGCAAGCCAGTTCAAAGCTCTCAGGTTCCCTTGAGGCCTAGAGGGATGGTTGACCACACACACAGGTGCTGCTTCTGTCAGGAATGCTGCCTGGATGGCATGGGGGTTCAAAGGGCCCCTCCAAGTTTGGGGTCTGGGGAAGGCAATGAGGAGCCTCTCCAGCAATTGAGCCCTCCTACTCAGGAGGTTCCTGAAGATAGTTCAATTGAGTATTTCTGTGGCCAATGAAGACATCCAGCATCCAGGCCAATCCTGGGCCTACTTCCCTATAGCAGACCTAGCTAGAACTGCTGGTGGCCTAACTGTGGCCTATACTTTAGTGTCATATTTATAAGAGAGACCAAAAAGTCACTTTCAGGGCTTTGTGAATTTTTAAAGTTCTTATTTCAGGAGAGGGAATGAAACTCCCAGGAGCTCCCTCTTGAGTTTCCGGGTTCTGGCCCCTGGCCTACTCCATGTAGACTTACTGTCTGCTTAACAGTTTTCACAACAACCAGCTCAGGGATCCCTGCACATTAGAATCACCTGAGGTTCCATTTCAGAGCCATTAGATCAGAAGCTCTGGGGGTGGAGCCCAGGCCACGGTTTCACAGTTCCTCAGGAGACTCACATGTGCTACCAAGGTTAAGAACCATTGAGGCAATGGGATGGCTTCAGAGAATGCAGTCCAGGGCCCTCATTTCCAATGTGACAAGACTGAGGAGGTAAAGGAACGTGTTCATTTATGGCCACAGTTGGATGGAGGCAGATCCAGGTCTGCGACTCAGACCTCTGAAGCTTTCCGGCTTAGTTACTTGTATTACCTGCATGGTGGCAGCTATGACACCAATGAGCAAGCCTGTTCCAGTAAACGGTTTAGTTGTACACAGAAGAGGCCACTGTGTTTCACTAGGCCCTGGTGCTGGGGCTGAGCAGGGTAGCACCAATGAGCCTGGGAAGGAGCCGTAACTTGGCAGAGACATTTAGAGGAGATGTGAGGAGGATGGAGCAGGCCCTGCTGGCCTGCAGGATCGGGGTGGTGGGGGGAGGCCAACAGCAAAGAAGCTGGGAGTGAGAGCTTCTCCCAGCTCCTCCTGCTATGGGGATGTGATGCTCCCAGCCTCCCTTTCCAACTGCAGCACTATTTCATTTAATAATCTGAGGTTTACAACGTGATTTCAGAAAACTTGCCCTCTGGTCCTCACAGTAGTGCTATGTAGAGGGAGCAAGAGGCATTGCCTTCATTTTGCAGATGGTGCACAAATGCTGAGTAACTTCACAACAGTCCTCACCACAGGGTGAGAACATCTCAGAGCCTACCTCCATCCCTCCTCAGTGTTTTCTGGAAGTTTCCAAGGGGGGCCTTGTGTGAGTCCATAAATCAGTCTCTTGGTTTCAGACTCTAAGCACAACTCACTGTCCTTTCTGTCCAGCTTCGGGCGGGGCAGGTGTCCTTGGCCCTGAGCCCCACCTCCCGCAGTGTCAGTGCTGGATGGTACCAGAATACAGAAGCACCCTCTCCACCACCCACTTCCCCCTACAGCTGCCCCAGCCTTGAAGAGGTCTGGCCATTTTCCCAGCTTCTTCTGACCTCCTTTAGCTACCCAGTCTCAAAGGTTTGTGTGTTCCTCCCACCCCCAGCCTCTCTGGGCTCTGCGCCTACCTTGACCTTTAGAGCAAGCGTGTCCAAACCGGGCCCAGGATGGCTTTGAACGTGGCCCAACACAAATTCGTAAACTTTCTTAAAACATTATGAGGTTTTTGGCGATTTTATTTTTTATTTTATATTTTTAGCTCATCAGCTATTGTTATGCTAGCTATTGTTAGCGTATTTTATGTGTGGCCCAAGACAATTCTTCCAATGTGGCTCAGGGAAGCCAAAAGGTTGGACACCCCTGCTTTGGAGTTACTGAGAGTGAAGGGAGTAAACCCCATTTTGCTGGGGAGGCGTGCGTTGGGGGCGGGGCGGATCACCACCAACTCCTGTTGCACAGGTGAGGGAACCGGGCTCCCAGTCATGCAGTTGGTGAGCGACTCCAGAAGAGAGGAGATCTCAACCTTCCGAACTCAGGTCAGTCCCAACGGCCATCACAGGATCTGCTGGAGCCGGGAGTGCGGCACCGGCCCGAAGGGACGGCCGGCGTCTGCGGGCGCTGTCCCGGCGGAGGGCGCGCCGTGCAGGCGTGCCTCTCGGCTGCAGGCGGGGCTCCTGGCCCGGCGGGCGCAGGTGCGGGGGTCGGCCGCTCGGTCCCCATCCCGGGCCGCGCCGTTAACAAGGCCCCGCGCCCTGGCGGCCTCCCGGAGGCCGGCGGCCTTTGAAGCGCACAGCCTGGATTATTTAATATAATGGAACAGTGCAACTCGACCCATCAGAGACATAAATTTCCAGGTGTTTTAAATTTGTTTACCCGTCTGAATGGTAAATGGCGGATAGTAAAATTCGGCACCGGGTTGCGGCTGTCGGTGCAGAGTGGGCCCAGGCTGCGCTCAGGTGGGCGGGCGGGCGGGCCAGCAGCCCGGGGTCCACCGCAGACGGCCGTGAGCTCCCCAGGACGGCTCTCCGGAGCCCGGAGAGGGAGTCCGTGCCAGGGTTGTACGGGAGTCCTAGGCCTTTCGTTTCCAGAAGCTTCTCAGGGCGCCTAATTCTCCTGCCCACGAGGGTCTCGCCCAGACATCTGTGCTGAGAAGCCCACAGCCCCTACTCCCCCCAGGTTAATTGGGGTGCGAGGGCCTGTAACACCTATAACGAGGTTTCTGTTGACTTGCCAAGTTCAATTATGGGTGCATCTGCTTTCTGATTTTTCCAAGATGGTTTGATTTAAAAAAAAAAAAAAAAAAAAAAAACTACAAAGGAACAGACTGCACAGTAGCTTTTTGCAGAAGGTAAGAAATTCTGACCACTTTTTCCAGACTCCTGCTTTGTGAGATGTGTCAGAATTCATAGGGTGGCTGCTGAGGATAGATATTACTCTGAGTAATTCTGAAGAAATCTGACCCTTCAGCCCACTCCCCTCAAGGCCCTTCACCCTTTCCCCTTCAAAGTAATGAAGGATGTCTACTTTTTATAAGGCGGGCTCCCCTGCCTGCTACCCAGAGACCTACTGTGATCCATCACTTTGAATGGAGAAATCATTTGACATTTATTTCCCAAACAGGAAGCACTGGCTCAGAGAAGGTGGAAACCCCAGAAATTAGTTTGACTTAGGAGATGAAAATAGGCAAGGCAGTTTGCTCCTTACCTAGGTGGTGATTATTCTCTATTTGCTTGTGGGCAAGGCCTTAAAGAAGGATACCTGAGGGTCTCTGGGAGGCAAGACCCCTCAGAAAAGTTACAGTACCCTCTGTTGGTCCAGCATCGCATGAGTACATGTGTGAGCACACGTGTGTGTTAGTAGGGGCGTGGGGCCAAGGACAGGGGATGCGAGAGCTGAGCTGTGAGATACTTCAGATTGGCTTGTCCTCAAAGAACTTACACAGTTACTAGCTGAAGTACACGGTTCACAGAGCAGTGTTTTGAGGGGCCAATGGGACACAGCAGAGACAATCATTGAGGTGTTCAAAAGGCAGTGATAGGACAAATCCTTTTTTCACTTAGGAGTGGGGGCGGCTTTCTGGAGGAGTTTGATGGGGCTGGAACCAAAAGAAGCCAGCGCAGGGCAAGTAGGAGCCAAGGGAACAGAAGTGTGGGGGGGTGGGGGGCAGTGAGAGATGCTGTGGTCAAGACCAAATCCAGCTGGGGCAAGACCCCTGGTATCCTCAGAGACCTGCGACTCCCCTGGTTTGTCCTACTGTTGTGTTTTCGGCCCTGAGTTTCTTCCTGATGACATTCCCTCAAGAGCAGGAGGGTCCTTTAGAGGTCAACTTCTGGAAACAGGAAACAGTGATTAGCAAATCAATTAATTAAGGCCCAGCGAGCCATTGGATTACAAAGAGCAGTTATTTGTTAACTGCAGACAGCCCTGGGCCCCTGATGAGAGCTCTGATTCTTTGGGAAGGCTGACCAGGACAGCATACCTAAAAGGCATACAGGCCCTACCTACGTGTGAAATTCCAGCGGCCCAGCTCTGCTGATGACAGAAATGACCGTAATAAACCAGGGAGGCCACAAGTCAAACAAATAATTTGGTTGACAAATAGGAGTATAAACAAGACCTTGATTAATGAATTTCCTAATAGTTCTCTGTTTATTGACATTAGGTCAGCTTGGTCATTAGGCCTGACATTGCCCATATATATATGTTGTGTGGTATAATATCTTCCATTCATTCTAAGACTGCTTTGTAGCTTTTTTGTTGCATGTTTTATGTCTCTAAGTCTTGTCTCCCTGACTGGACCACAAGCCCCTCGGTCTGAGAACCCATGTGCTTACAGAATGAAGAGCAAGGTCATGAAACTTCCTATGAGGGATAAGTAGAAAAATGAGAGATGTGAAAAGAGAGTTTCAGCATCTTAAGCCGGTGGCATTGGGCTGGGAACTGGGTTCTAGAGCCCTTTCACTGTAACTTTTGTTGCTTTTTGAACTAGTTGCTTAATCGTGTTGTCATTGCTCTGTCTTTTGAGGGAGGGAGTCATTCCAGCAGGCTTATCCTTCTCCCGGTGTTACAGGCCTTAAGAAAGAGCACAGAATGAGCCAGTAGATGGGAAAACACACTGAACAGAGAGGAGGAAGCCCCTTCAACACCCGCTTCCCTAAGGCTCATCTTGGCCATGACTTAGACTGCTGCTAACAGAGCTTACCTTGGGGACTTCTCCCACAGCCTCTGATGGCCAGAACACAAGACGAGGTTGTCCTGGGAAAGGGCCAGTGTGCCTACAGTGCCAGCCCTTGGTCAGTGCATGCCAGGAAGCACTGTCCTTGTCAACATTCCAGCCCAGGGGACTCTTGGCTGCAGCTTGAGCAACTTGGTGAGAAGCAAAGGCAGGAGTTGAAGCTGTAAATGCCAGCTGTATTTTTATTGCTCGTCTGCAACTTCAAAGGTTTCCCTGCTTTAAAGGAGGCACAAGCAGGTATCCAGTTGGCTCTCGGAGCTCCCAGCCTCGATGCTTTATTGATTTTCAATGTGGCTTGAATCCCAGGTGGGCAGACTTCAAAACCGTCTGTATTTTTCTGCTGTCATGTTTCCATCCCTGTTAGTTTCCATCTCCAGCAAGATTCCGGATATGTTTGAGGGCAGCTTTTCCCTCTTCAGCCTTCTCTTCATAATTCACTTCCGGACCGGATTTCAGACCGCCAGGGCCACTTCTGCTGGGGTGTGTCTCGCATTGTTTGTACCGAGCTGGACCAGCTGCTAGCAAGTGTGAGGGAGAAGATGCAGTCCTTACCCTTGTGGAGGGCAGTCCTACCAGCCCACCTAAATACCCGGAGTCCACGAGGAGGTGTGTGTGGAGTGTGGCCACAAGCGAAGGTGTGGCTGATGGTGGACTTGATGGGACCTCCTAGTTTAGCATCTAGTCTTCACCGTTGACGTCAGGCCTAGTTTGTGCCCAGCTCTGGGACTAGAACATGCATTAAATGTCTCAGGCCAGGCACTGAGCTTCACTGCTATTCCCTGGTAGCTTTCCTTAAATGGCTCATGAATTCTGTACTGCTCTGGGCAGTGCGCTCTTAGCTCCTCTTTATAAATGAAGGAGCTGTTGCGCAGGGTTTCATAACTTGCCCAAGTTCACTTAGCAAGCAAAAGGCGAGCAGGATCTGCCCCCTGGGCTGCTCTTGCTACCACTCCAAGCTGGCCTGGCTGTGTGCCTGTGTGTCCGGGTGTGTTGTGGGGAGAGGGAGATGCACTGGAAACTCTTGTCTCACGGGCAGATAGACCTGCTCACGTGGAACCAACGAGCAAGGTGAGGTTTATGTGTGGTAGTGATCATAGCAAACACTTCTATAGCATCTACTGAGTGCAGGGACTAGTCAAGTATTTCACCAATATTAACTAATCCCCATGAGGAAACCTAGGTACAGAGAGGTTTGGTAATTCTCCCAAGGTAACACAGCTTAGAAACGTCAGAGTTGAGATTCAAACCCAGAATTGCCTTACACACTTCATGGAGTTTCAGGACTGCCAGAGAGGGGTGCCTGCAGTGTGGACTGAGCAATGCTTCTTGTTGGAGAGAGTTTCTGCCTACTCCCCATAGGGACTTCTTCTAAGCCTCCAATGAACTGAGAGGCAGGTGGCCAGGCCTTCATGTCACCCCACCCCACCCCACCCTGGATAGCTGGAGCAGAGATGTCAAGCGGGTACCCAGGGTTCCCCAGGCCTCAGCCCAGCTTCCTGTGTTGCTGCTGCAGGGAAAAGTGTTGGGACATTGAACAGATGTTTGGTCCCAAGTGTCTTACCTGCCAACTGGGACATACAGGTCCCCGACAGCAGTCTCCTAAACACACAGTTCTTCTCCATCTGTTGTGGTCGCAGAGTGAGCTGGCCAA
This sequence comes from Lyroderma lyra, assembly GCA_004026885.1. NCBI lineage: Eukaryota > Metazoa > Chordata > Mammalia > Chiroptera > Megadermatidae > Lyroderma > Lyroderma lyra. The sequence continues at coordinate 22,698 of PVJL010012788.1, read as the reverse complement.
GAGGTATTTGTGACTACAAAAGAAAGAGGCAGGGCAGACCGTGGAGAGGCTGGGTTTGGGTCCAAGAGATTCCCTGGTGCCCTGGGCACAGAGGCTTCTGCTCTGTAGCCTGCCCGGCTCAGCCATGCAGAGGGAAGGCCTTTGAAGTCACAGAGCACCAATAAAATTGCAGCTGGCACCAGGAGCTTACAGGGCTCCAGGCGTGAGATTTTACACCATGGAGGGGCTGAGCCAGCGCTGACAGGGTTGGAATGTGCCCTGGACTCCCCTTTCCTCGGCAAGAGCCACCAGGGTGCCTCAGCTCCTGGCCACCCTGTCACCCAATCAATCAAGGCTGCAGCGAGAGCCCATTAGCCACCATGGGGAGGTGAGAGAAGGAGCAGTTTGTTGTGGAGGCGTGGGCCCAAGGTCGAGGCACATGCCACAAACAGCTACAGTGCAAGCTGGCTGAGTCCGGGCTGCTTGTGCATGCACAGGCAGGTCTCTGCTAAGTGATGGTGGCCAGACGTCAAGGCCACCGCCAGGAAGAGGCATCAAGGGTCAGAGTGGTCACAGCGTAACCGCTTTAGGTGTCAGCATGAACAAAGGCAAGGAGACGAGAATAAAGGGGTACTCTTCTGCTTCCTCTTCCCGCTCTTCTTCCTCCCTCTTTCCTTGTCCTCCAGTGTAAAGTCCCTTTCTTGGTTGACTTTAAACCGCTCATTATATCCAGCCCTGTGCTGGGAGTGGGCTCATCTCTCCTTTTAAGGAGCTCATAGTCTGACACAGGCAGCGTCTCTGAGAATGGACTTTGGGTCAGGACCTGGAGGAAGAAGGTAAAGGAGATGGGAACCTTGTAGCCAGGAGCAAAGTGTGTGTGTTGGGTGGGGGTAGGGGGGTGGGGGTGGGGACATCATCCTCACCCCTGTCCAGAGTTTTCTAGTGCCCTGACTCCTTCCTCTTGGGAGGCAGCTATTGATTCAGCCTTTCTGAGGTGTTTGGTGATGAGTGGATTAACCTCCTGAAGGCCGGTGAATGGGAGGGGTCCCAGGGATGGGGCTGAGTAGGGAGAGCCATTACCTGGAGGTTGTCGCCAGGAAGGGAAGTTAAACTAGAGACCACACCTACGTAGGGAATGGGCAAAGGGATGGGCAGGGGAGGCTGGTGGAGGAACGGGGAGATGCCCTTCTCCGCTGTGGGCACTCCTATACCATAGCAGCTGCGGGACCTCACAGAGGACACTGATTCATCCAAAGGAACAGAACCTGATGGGAGCCTGTAGTCTGCAGGGACACGAGAGACTGGAAGAGCAGGGAGCGTTTTGGTCCCTGAACTCAGATCCCACTCCACAGCGAGCTGGCTCACGTGCCCTCTGCCTCACCCACCCACCGCCTTGGTCTTTGAGGAGGGACATGTCCTGACCAGGGAAATGACAATGCTAAAGGAACTCTGGGTAGTAAGGGGTTAGATCTTCCCACCTTGCCAGGTTGTCGTCACCCTCGTTATCACTTGTCCTAGAAACGCAGACTCTTCCCTGCAGCTGTGGGAGATATGAGGGCAGCACCAACGAGGGGAGGGCGGAGGGAGGAAGGCCTGGTGGACGCGGATCAGACACATGGACACAGCCGGTGCGTGACCCACTGGGGTTGTCGCGCCTGAGTTGCCACATCCTGTCTGGGGCTGTGGGGAAAACCTCATTACAGTCACACACTGGGGAAATGAGGAGTTGGGGGACATGTTTCTACTTTATCCTGAACGTTGAGCCTCTGTACCCACCATCAAATTAGCCAAGACATTTCACTGGAATCTAATGAGGAATCGATGGACCTACCTGCTGTGTGCAGACACCTTAATACATGATATGTTTAATCCAGCTAAGCTCTTGTCCACTTTTTGCTAATTATTGAGACAGGCATTTAAATGTGGAGAAAAATCTCTCTGGGAACATTGAACAGGACATTAAATGTGACTAATAAGATAATGAGGCTGGCATTTTAGACACTAAGTTTACAGAATATGTATACACAGACACTGAGGCTTGTCCCATGCAAGGTAGTCACCTAGCATTCATTGGGATGGGCATATTTTGCTACACACCCTGCCTTGTTCCAGAAGGAAGTCGAGGTGCCAGTCCGGGAGGACTTAGATGTTGCAGAGTGACTGACTCTTGTGTTTGCACAGGCGGAAAGGATAAGGCCTCAGAGAGAGGGGAGGAGAGGAAGGAGGAAGTAAGGGGAGACAAAGGAGAAAGAAGATGAGATCATTTTTAAGAAAATGTGCACCTACCAGGCCAGCCAGAACGATTTTGGCGACCCAGAACAGGTCCAGGACACCGTCTTGCCTCTCGAGGTGAACTTCAGCTAATTATAATAGATCATAATATTATTAGCATTATGGGCAGGGAAAATCCCCACCCCCTGTGTTGCCTTGACCGTTCTGACTAGAGCCAATAAGGACAAAAACCTCTCTTCCCAACGGGGAAGGGGGAGGACCTGCCCAGGAATGCCTATAACACCACCCCTAAAACTTGAATATTTCATGCCCTCATTTTCAGTAAAGTATTAAATTCCTAAGCCTCCTTGTTCTTCCGGGCAGTTGCTCTGCCCTGGCCTGCTTGCTCCCACCATTTGGGGAGTGTCCCATCCCCTTTTATCAGTGAATCCACTGCCTGCTTGGCTTTGCTTACTTGGCTTATTCCGTGCTGTGCGTCCTTGAATTCTCTCCTGCAGCATAAACCAAGAACCTGTTTTCCGGCAGTAGTTGTATATGGCAAAACCTTTGAGCAAACTGTGCCTGATTTTAGAAGAGAGAACATAGGCAGCCTGGGGTTGTAGCAGGAGGAGACATGGTGAAGAAGGTTAAGGCTGTTCGTGTGTGTCAGATTGTGTCTTGTTTTTAATAAACCTTGGGAGAGCGTGGTGAGCTTAGGCTAGCCCGAGCTGGTCTGCAGGGACCGAAGGAAGGGACTGTGGCCTTGCCGCGGTGCCGCCTGCAGCCTGAAATCTGCGTGGACTGAGAGTTCAGCAGTTTGGAACCTTGCTGGGTTGAAAAAGTGGGATATTTTGATTTATAATCAATACATATTTCCTGGCACAGAGCTCTTAAACCCCTTGGAATTTCCTAAGTGGTGACAGCTATGAAGGTGTCTTTTGTTATGGTAATGAGTGACTTTTGGAATGCCCTTAGGTCACCCAAAGGAGAACCAACCAAGTAATTAGCCCCTGCCTGGGCAGACTTTTTCAGGGCAAGGGCTACTTCTAATTTTCTCCAAGTGTCGCGGACCACTAGCGATTTATTTTATTTTCCTGGCAGTCACCCCTAAATTGCTTGGCAGTCCACTGGTGGACCGTGATCAATGTCTTGCCCGGCTCTGGATTAGAAGGTTGAACTTTCAGTCTCACCTCCCCACCTCCGCCCCAGCTCTGAAGAGGACAGAAGGGGTCGAATCTGTTGCCAATAGCCAATGATGTAATCAAGCCTGCTTATGTAATAGGGAGTCTCCATAAACCTCCAAAGGCTATGTTTGGAGAGCTTCCAGGTTGGTGGCCAGGTGGAGGAGACTTGGGAAGAGCGGTGTGCTCGCAGAGGGCATGGAAGCTTCGTGCCCTGGCCCACACCTTGCCCTATGTTTCTCTTCATTTGGCTATTGGTTCGTCTCCCTTAATATCCTTTAGTAAACTGGAAATGTAGTGCGTAAACTGGCTTCCTGATTTTTGTGAGCTGCTCTAGAAAATTAGTCAAACCCAAGAAGGGGATCTTGGGAATCTTTGATTTGTAGCCAGTTGGTCAGAAGCATGGGTGATAACCTGTACTTGTGATTGACAGCTGAAGCAGGAGGCAGTCTTGTGGGACTGAGCCCTCAAACTATGGGATCTGATGCTGTCTCCGGGTAGAATAGAGTTTAGAGTCAGAATAGAGTTTAATTAATTGTAGGATATCTAGCTGTTATTGGAGAATTCCTTGCATGTGTGGAAAAAACTCCCCAAACACATTGGAATTGGTGATCAGAATCATTAAAAAGTCAATTGCTTCTGTGCCTTGAACTGAAGCAGAGGTTAAGTGGTGCTTGAGAAGCCATAGACTTGGCAGAGGATGAAATTAGTGTTCTGCCATAGGCAGCGGCGAGCCTGCTGATCCAGGTGGTTACAAGGACGTGGCCTTCCCATCCAAGTCCGTTGTTTCTAATGGCCTCACGGTAGTTCCCACTAAACCGAGAGCTGTGGCAGAGCCCAGCAAGTGAAAGAACATCATGTAGCTTAAAAATGATAAATAAGCAAAAGCTCAACCTATGTAATTCTTGCTAACAGATGTCACCCCAAAAAAGTCTATCAGTGAAAATGAATTTTTAAAAAAAAACAACAAAAAACACAAAAACCAAAAGCTTTAGTGGTAGTTTCTTGCACATGGAATGACCAGAAGTGAAAGTATTTCAAAAGCATTTGAAGAAATGCTTTTACCAAAGGAACCATAATCCTGACTTAAAAAGCCTTTTCAATCCTTAAAACCACCCCTGGGTACCCAGGCCTGTATGAGCAGGAGAGAGCCTGCAGCGCCTTTGAGGCCCTCTGGAAGTTCATGTTCTCCAATGACCATGCAGGTGTGGCCATGAGGGACTGTGGAGGGAGGGAGTCCTTGCCAGGGAGAGTAGGGTTCCATCAGCAGAACTGATTTGGGAATGACAATTTTGGAAACAGAAGCCCTGTGTTAAGAGTAACACAGAAAATGTGAAAAACTTGAAAATGCAGAAAACTTGAAAACCCAAGATAAATACCTCCCCATGCCAATCTCCCTCCAAACCTGCAAATAACCTCTTATTCTCTCACATTATAAGATTTTGGTGTTTTTCTAGGAACATCTATTTATGTGTTTACTTGATTACATATTTATTTTGCTGTGAAATTGGATTATGCTGTATTTACTGTTTTATATTCTGCTTTTTAAACTTAGCACTGGGTTGTGCATATCATCTTTTCTTAAAAGTTCTCAAACATGATTTGGAATGGCTGCATGATATTTCACTGTGTGAATCGCATAAAGTTGGACATTTAGATGATTATTTTTCCCACTTTAGGATATGTACCTCCACGTGGAAATGCTGGGCCACAGCATACAGACATTTTTACAACTTGATGCAGACTGCCTACTGCCTTCTGGCATGGTTCGTACCAGTTTGCACTTCCTGTAACAGGGTTTGAATGTGTCTATTTTTCCACTCCCTCTACCGCACTGGCTGTCATTCATTTTCCTCTGGGGATGATGAGGTCTCAGACCAGTGCTGCTTCTGTGCCATGGAACTCTTGCTTGAGTTTTTTTTTTTTACGTTGGCTCTGGCCACCTGGAATAGGATGTGCTTTTTCACGTTCATACTCACTGATCACCTTCTGCTGATTATCTCCTTGCTGAGCTGTACAGAAGCCTGTGGGTAACCATCAATGAGACATCTCTAGCTTTATACCTGATGGTCCCAGATGGCCCTGTGGGTTTCTGTACCTTCTGCAGAAATTCCACCTCTCCCTCTAGGCAAATACCCAGAAAGAAGGAATGCCTGAAGGTCTGAGCATACAGGAGAGCAGGAATCACCCAGCCACGCATCCTCAAGTACTTACAGAGAGAAGGGGTAGCATTGGCCCTTATAAATATTACCGGAAAATGGGGTGTCTTCTTTGACATGATGTCCAGTTTCTTGGTATCTTGAACAAAGAGGTAGTTTATTGAAAAGAAAATACCATTCAAACAGGTAGGAGCAGGCTCAGCAGGAAAATGGCTCAAGAGCCCTGATTAATGAGGCTTTGGTACTTTTATTTTCTTTGGCTGTAAGGGTTACACCCATTTGGGTGTGGGGCCTCTTGATTGACAAGTTTGATTGACATGGGGCCTATTACATAACCCCCTTCTAACTGCTCATGTTCTTTCCCAGAGTTCAGTCTGTTATAATGATATTAATGAACTTCCGGGCATATGTATGATATTACAATGATGGTATAATGAGGCTCAGGTGATTTAAAGGTTATTGTAACTCCTACTGTGCAGGCCTTAGGAACTGGCTCAAACTGGTGGGCTACTTTGTGCCCTCTAACTTCCTTGTCTTAGCTAACTTTTTGCCTAGAATTTTCCTGTGGTTGCTCAACTTGGGGTGGGGACTACTAATGATAGTGTGGTACCAAGGTGGTCACTATTCCAACCAGGCAAGTCTCATGGGAGGGGTCCCAAGATCCCCCTGTTCTGTCTGCCTTCCTCACATTCTCTTGAGAGACATGATCCCCACAAATCTCTATGGGAAGCTGAGGGGCTGGAGGTCTCATCTTCTGTATCTGCTTCCTGCTGAGGATGGCCGTTGTCCCTACCTATTGGGGATCCATGGAGCTCTCATCCTATCTGATCTAAAGGGGGAAGGGCTGGAGATCTGCCATGTTGACTTCTTTGGTCAAGATGGGCTGGAAACCTTGTTGGGGTATCACTTGTATCCCGATGGTCCCTAGATGAGGAGAAATTAATTCAATTAATTGTTTAAAAAGCATTGACCCAAGAAATAGGTCTCAAAGCACTTGTCACTGTGATATAAAGTCCGTTGAGCCTGTGGCCTGTTGACTTCTGGCCTAGTTGGTCATTCAGGTGTTATTACCTGGCTAGGTCCAGAAAGGCCTAGAAGGGGTACTTGCCTGTAGTGATTGTAATTAGCAAGCTGGAGACATAGGTTACAAGTTTTGGAGTAATTATCTATGGGGGGCAGTCTGTTGCTCAAGGTGAGGAGCCACAGAAAATTGTTCAAGGAGGCAATTTAAGACTTGGGACTAGGAAAAAGGTGAAACTGAGAGCTAAAGAACAAGGAAAAGGAGTCTATAGTGAGTTTGGGAGAGGGCTCCTTTGTTTGGCCCACAGCATAAATAGTGATTCTCTGTGACTGCCAGGTGGCTCTTGTCTGGTATGGTGACCTGCTATTATCACCAATAGAGTTTTCTGATAACAAAAATGTCCTTGTTCTTTGTGGAAATTTTTTAAAAAAGAAAATGTAAGGAAAGAAATAAAAATCATACATGACCTCCAAAAATGTAAATAAATAAACCCCCCAAAACACTGTTGACATTTTGATGTATGTATTTCCAGAATTTTCTCCTCTACTTATGTTTTTCTCAGAATTGAGATCATATAAATGTGCAGCTTGCTTTAAACATTATTATAAAGAGTTTCAAAGTTATTAAAATTCATCATAAACATTTATAATGGGTGCATAATATCCAAACATGTGGTATTTTAGAGTTTCAGTGCATATTCCCCTATTGTTGTACATTAAATATTTCCACTTCTTTTATAATAAAATCTGTAATACCTCCTAAATATCTTTGTGCATAAAGCTTATCTTCCTTTGTATTATTTCCCCACAATCAATCCCTATGTGTGGAACTGTGTGTTTCATAAGAAAAGATATATGGCTACAGACGATATGGAGGATATTACTTGGGGAATGTCATCTAACTGCTGATCAAAATCCCACCAGAGTAGGATTAAGATCACTCAGATAAGCAAATGTGTGAATCACTGTAAAAGGCTGAATAATGGGCCCACCAAAGATGTCCATGATGTATTCCTCTGAACCTGTGAACATGTTATTTTGCATGGTAAAACGGATTTTGCAGATGTCATTTGGTTAAGAGTTTTGAGATATGAGATTATCCTGGATTATCTGGTTGGCCCAATATAATCACCATGGTCCTTGTAAGAGGGAGGCAGGAGGGTCAGCGTTACAGAGGGAGGTGTGGTGACAGAAGCCGAGGTCAGAAAGTGAGCACGAGAGAGATCTGAAGATGCTACCTTATTGGCTTTGAGGGCGGAGGAAGGGGCCATGAGCTAAAGAATGCAGGTGGCCTCTAGAAGCTTGTAAAGGCAAAAAAAGGATCTCCCTTAGAGCCTCCAGAAGGAACCAGTCCTGTCAACATCTTAATTTTAACTCAGTGAGACTGATTTTGGGTCTTTGACCTCCAGAACTGTAAGGTAATAAATTTGTATTGTTTTAAGCTACCAAGTCTGTGGTAATAAATGAAAAATGTGGTATGGGTCCCATTTCCATACACAGTCTTCAAATATCAGTGTTTGAACACTGTGTACTTCTCACTCAGAACAGTCCTGGTGGGGTGTCTCTGCAAAGCAAACATCCTCCAGGTAAAACTCAGGACTCTATGAGGGTCATATGTCCAAAACATAAAGCCTTAATCAATGAGGAAGAGGGGGAAAATGATGTATAGGCTTTCTCCTACCTCAAGCTGGAGTCACTTCCTCTCACGCCCCATGGCCAGAGGCCAGCACATGGCTCTGCCCTGCTCTGAGGGGCTTGGACAGTATAGACTTCCTGCTGCCAGAAAGGGGATGAGAACTGATGATGGTAGACACTAGTAAAGTCTATCACACCATACATGCAGGAGGCATGAAAAAACAGTCACTACTGCTTTGATCACATATCTGTCAAGTGCATTGGTGACTCACACTTGCAAGTTGCATGGTGTAAATTCTGGGCCTCCTGACCAGTCCAGAGACTAGCCCGCAGACAGTTACCTCAAGCTCACAGCCATACTCAGCTGAAATTCTGGAACTGAACCATGCATGGAGCAGTGTTGTTCTCAGGAAATGAGTGCTTTATTTTATTATCTGAAACTTAAACGTTTTAAAATACTTCCCAAGAAGTTGCCTGGTTCAGAAAAGTGCAAGGAACCCTGGAGCTCTGCAGAAATAGCTTCCTGCCTGGGAGGCTGCCTACAGCGAGCCAACCTTCCACCTACCACATTCCAAAGGAATTGCCAAACAAGTGCAAAGCCAGGGGAAGAGGCATTTAAATCACGTTTTGAACATGACTTTGTAATGCAGTGAGTGCGAGGGACTGACACTGTCCATTTATGAGAGACGGGAAAACTGGAGAATGAAGACTGCCCCGGATGCACCGAAGCATTACAGCATACTCAATGTCTAGATAATATTTTGTATTAATTGGAATAATTTTTATTCATGAAAACGTGATAAATATTTGTTGTTAGAAAATAAGTTTCTTCTTAATTTTTCCAAGTGCTAAATATTTTTAAAATACTGTTTTTGAATCATCTGTTGCCCTGAAGAAATACACTGGCTTCTCTTTGACCTAGGTCTCTGCAAGGTGGCCGTCACTTGGCAAATTCACTGGGGTCAGATCTACCCTCAGCCTTACTTGCTGTGAATGGACTCTCATAGGCAGAACTCACATTAATCAAACTCACACAGGCTGCTGAACGAGAAAGCTGGGTTAGTTTGCAAGGAACACTTGGTTTTAAGCTGCCCAGGTCTTCTGGCTCACATTCTTTCCCTGTTGGCAAGTCACAGGAGAAGCCAGGCTAGAATGAGATTATTTGTACAATTTGAGATCACTTAAGGCACTACAGCAATATATTTCAAACTTGGCTACACACTGGAATCATTTAGAAAACTTAAAAAAAAAAAATCTCAGTGTCCAGGCTATAACCCAGGCCAGTGAAATCTGAATCTCTGGGAGCAGAATCTAGGCAGCAGTAACACTGATTGATTGCTTTAGTCTGAGAATTTGCTTGATGACAGGGGTAGGTCTTCCAAGGAAATGAAATGCTCCTCCCTCTGCATCTGTAGGGGGTGTTTGGGTGGGGATGGTTCACGGTGCCTCTGGCCTCTCCCTTTCCTGTGTCCCCAGGGATGACTCAGCACCTTCCTACAGTCTGCCAGCCCTGAAGCCATTCTGTCTCTTTCAGGGACCTTCAGGCTGCCTCTTTATGGGTTGATTTCAACATTCAAGGAACAATTTTTAGGTTTCTAATCTCCAAGGGGAGAGGCAGGGAGACCAGATGTAGTTTTCCCATCTTTACTTCTGAGATACTTTTAGATGTATTTTTTTAAACAGTAATAAAAATACAAATCACCATGCCTTACATGTACAGAGTGACTTGTACATCCCAAAGCACCTTTTGCTTCGCCATCTCTTATGATTTTCCGCAGAAGCCCTGTGGCCAGGCCGGAGCAGGTTAATCCACCTTCCAGTTTCAACACCTGCATTTCCATTGCCCGCAACCATTTTAACGTGGCGGCTTCATCGATGCCTCAAAATGAACATTTCTGAAATATTGCTGTCTGATCCCCACCCACGTCTCTTACTCTTGTGTTCTCTGTTATTTTGCTCAGTGCAGCAGCATGTTCCTGATGGTCCAGGCTTGAAACCTTGACTTCCTGTTGGGTTTCAGTCTTTCCCTTGACCGCACATCCAATCAGCTCCTAAGGCCTGATACTTCTACTTGCGATAGGTCTTGCATTCTTGGCCTTCTCGTCCCCCTGCCTTTTTCATTGCCATCTACCTTCTCCCTTCTCTCCTAAATAACTGCAGCCGCCACCCACCTGATCATTCCACCCCAAGCCAACAGCAGGACTGACACCCTAAATATAGCTCTCATTGGTCATTTCCTTGTTCACAGTCCTCCAGCAGCTCCCCACTGTCTTAGGAACTTAAACCAAACTCCTACATGGCATTTCAAGATCTCTCGCTGTGACTTTAGTGTACCTCCCCAGCTTCATCTCCTCCTCTGTATCTTACCTGGCAGCCAAGCTAGATCATAGCCACTCTTCCAGCATGTGCCAGGCTTCTCCATCTATGAGCCTTTACTGCTGTGATAAGATTCCCTCTTCTTTCCATCACCTTTTGTCCTATTGAAGTCCTACCGGTTCTAAGTTTTGCCCAAATGGCCTTTTCTCCTCAAGGCTCGCCCAGCCTGTCACTTGGAAGTGGGTTCTTCTATGCATTCCCTAGTCCTTTCAAATTATCTCGGAGTTTTATCAAATTTCCCTTGTATTGTGGTTATTTATGTAAAAGTCTTTTCTTCCACAGTAAGCTACAAGCCCCTTGCAGGCAAGGAAGGTGGGCCCTTTGTGGTGTTCATCTCTATAGTCACCAGGTAGAGCCTAGCAGAGCCTATGACAGCTCAAAAAACATTTACTGAATTGAGCTGGTTTCCCATTCTTAATGCAGTCAGGCTGAGAGTCAGATAAATTAAACAGCTTACACTAGGTGGGACACTGGGCTCAGAGCCCCAACTCAGAACACAGTCTTTCTTCCCATGACTCCGATATTGACTGGAGAGTTCGAAGTCCGATTGGCCATTCAGCATTCACTGGGTGCTAACTGCATGTCCTGCATTGGGTGCTGAGGATAGACTGGTGAACAGGACAGCAGTAGCCTCTGTCCTCATTGGAGGCTTAACCCAGCTAAGCAAACCAAACCTAAATACATGGCATTAATAATTAAGAGCTAGAGGGGAGAAGCAAAGTGCTAGGATAGCATGGAACAGGGGCATCTGTCTAGACTTGAGGGGGCTGTGTGTAGTGAGGAAGAGCTTTCCTGAGGCCCTGCTGTTTAAATCAGCCAGTTGAAGAGGACCAAGGAAAGAACGCAGAGACAGCAGCGTATTCACGGCCCTGGAGCAGGAAGTACAGAGGAGGCCAAGAGGCTAAAGTAGAGTGAGGGAGGGACACGTTGGCAAGAAATGAGGCTGGTCAGGGAAGGGCGTCTGATGGCAGAGTGACTGATAGGTCCTTAAAGGCCACTTACAAGGGGCTGGTTGGAAGTGGGTCATGGAGAAGAGTGGACACAAGTGGAGGAAGATTAGTGGGAGGATCACTGGAGTCATCAGACTAGAGAGCATGGGGGCCCAGAGTAGAGAGGTCCCAGTGAAACAGAGGAAGCAGGTGCACAATCACCCCCAAACAACCCTCCTTCTGATCATGCACGGTGAGCTCGTGCTGGGAAGAGTACAGTAGTGTTTAATGTCTTTTCCAGCTGCTGGTTGGGGCAGACTGGATAGAGAAGACCTGGAGCTCTGGCTTACCCATAGTTCCTCCACACACTTCTGTGTGGCCTGGACAGAACCTCGAGCCTCTTGGGTTCTCATTTTCTGAACCATGTAGTAAAATTGGTTAAGCCTCTCAGTTGGTTCTAGTAAAGCCCTTTAGCTTCCCTAACAGAACAGGACTCTGGACTTCCTGTTAAGAATGACTATCACTTACTCTCTCCTAGTTGTCATTTTCCCCTGAGGATGGGGTCCATATATAAGGGAAAATGGTAAGTCATCATCATCATCATCATCATCATCATCATAAAAAGAATGCAATTGGGAGTTGTAGGGATTTGTCATTGCAGACTGGCCTTTGCAAGGTGGACAACCCCTTGCTGTTTGGGGAAAAAATGCAGCCAGCACTCATTGGATTAAGAGTGTAGAAAAGCAAACGTGTTCAAATCTTAAACACATCATAATTTTAAGCATCCACAAGTGTTTAAAAAGTGTTAGCTGCTATGAGCACATACATCCATTCACTAGTTAAACATCATAACCTGTTTCTTTTCTAAACACATGGGTAGGAGAACAGAGGACGGTTAACATGTTAAACACACTGACATGTTTACAATGTGTTGCAAGAAGGTGTTTAACTTTTTGTGTTCCAAAGCTAAACACTTTGGAATTAGAAGGTTGGCTAATTCCACCTCCAGTTAGTATGACTATCAGCTAGTGGTCCCCTTGGCTTTGAGCAGAGGCCCCTTTGGAAATGCAGACAAGCCTGGTAATAATCTGGATTTCATAAAGAGCAAGACTAGCTGCTCACTGCAGGATCTTGGGTGCAGATGAAACATGTTTCTCAAGGCAAATCACAGAAGGAATTTATCGGAAATGCATGAACTGCTGGACCCAGCCTGTGCTCTGGATTAGCTTGGCCAGGTTCTTCTCTCAGGTGTTCCTTCTAGCCTACCAACGGGAGCTTTGAAGGAGGCCCCAAGACACAGGCCAGCTGGGCCCTTGGTCTCTGTTCCACCCGGGGGCAGGCTTCTGTAGAGAAAAACGAGAGCCCTGGAAACTAAAGTGGAAAGAGAGCTAGAGGGAAGGAGGAGGAGAAAGAAAGGGTGAATATTTGTTTGCTGTGGCTGCTGTAACAAACCAACATAAATGTCTTACCGTATGGTTCTGCAGGTTGGAAGTTTTACGTGGGTCTCTTTAGAATAAAGTCACGTGTCAGCAGGGCTCTGTCCCTTCTGGAGGTTCTAGAGAAGAAGGCATTTCCAGGCCTGTTGCAGCTTCCGGAGGCAGCCTGCGTACCTTGGCTTGTGGGTACCCTGCACCCTCAAAGCCAGCAATAGGCAGTGGAGTCTCCCACAGGGAGTCACTGACTGCCCCTGTCTCCACTCCCTCCGTTACTTTTACAGACGTACCCCAGGAATATGGCGGGTTTGGTTCCAAATCGCCGCAATAAAGTGAGTTGTAATCATTTTGCCGGTGGAGGGTTTTACCTTCAATTTGTTAAAACTCCCAACATCTATGAAGCTCAATAAAGTGAAGCACAGTAAGAGGCATGCCTATAATGACCTTTGTGATCACATTGGGCTCACCTGAATAATCCAAGATAACCCAGTTATTTTAAAATCCACTGATTAGCAACTTTAATTCCTCCTTGCCATATAAAAGCACTCACAGGTTCCAGAGATTAGGGCGTAGTGTTGGGCGAGGCATTATTCTCCCTACCGCAGGCAGTTATAGCAAGAAAGGGAAAGAGAAGAGAAGAGAAGGAGTTACACTAAATAGAGATCTTCGTTATCCTGACATTAGCGGCCATCTCAGACAAGCACTAGATGCTGGTCTGGGAGTGTGGGCCAAAGTTCAGGAGTGCTGGATGACTTGTGTTAGCCATTTCAAGGGGTGCAGGTCACTGCCCTATTAAACTCCATTGTATCTATTAGGGTGTGGGCTAATCTGCTAAAACAAAAGAAGGTTGTTTATTTTTCACAGCAGTAGTGGGAGTAGGCAATCTAGAGCTGTTATGATGGCTCTACCATCCCAAAGCAACTGGTTTCTGTTTCTAGGTCCAAGGACATTGTTCCAGTTTCCCTCAACTCGTAGCCTGGAGGGAATTTCTCAACCTCGACACGGTTGACATTTTGGGTCAGATAACTCTTTTTTTGTGCACTGTAGGCTGTTTAGCAGCATCTCTGGCCTCTACCCGCTAGATACCAGTAGTACCATCCAGTTGTGACAACCAGAATGTCTGCAGAGGATGGGGTGGAAACCACCTCCCTGTTTAGAATCACTGATGTAGAAAAAGCACGTAATGTTTGGTGATATCCAGTTACCTGAAACTTAGTTACATGGTCTTAACAAGCCAGGCAGCAATATACCCATCTGAAACTTGGGAGTTCTAAAGAAAGAGAAGGAATGTTTGGGGACAACCAATATTCTTTGCCTGCCTTTCAGGCATCTGGACTGCCAAATTACTGAAGTTCCCACCTCATATCTGAGATACTGGCCCGGAATGCACAGTGGGAGGGAGGGGATTAAGGGTAGTCACCAGTAGAAGGAATTTTGGGGGTCCTTGGCAAGAGCTCTGGGTGGTCATCTGGCACCCCTGGGCAGAGGGAAGGCTCTGGTCTGAGTGCTCGCAACTTCTTGTTCTGTCCTCAGGAGGATCCGCGTGACCTTGGGGGGACATTGGGCTGGATCCATTTAAGGTAGTGGGTGTAAAAGAGACAGAACTGGGTTCTAGTTCTGTTTCTGCCATTTATTAGCTATGTGAGTTTGTTTTCCTTCTCCGTAAATTAGGATGGTATCATCTGCACTGAAGGAGAATGTTGGGAGGATTCAAATTAGATCACGTGTGAAAAAGACTTAGTGCCACCCCTGGGACTTGATAGGCACTTGATAGATGGGACTCATTTATTCCTTTATTCCTCAGACACTTACCAAGTACAGTAGTGCCCCCCGCCCCCAGTGCTCCCATCTGAGGTTTCCCTTTCCACAGTTTCAGTTACCCGTGGTCACCTGTGGACTGAAAATATTAAATGGAAAATTCCAGAAATAAACAATTTATAAGTTTTAAATTGCGTGCCGTGCAGAGTAGAGTGATGAAATCTTGTGCCATTCTCTCTGTCTGCCCAGGAAGTGAATCATCCTTTTGTCTAGTATATCCACGCTGCATATGCAACCCACCTGTTAGTCACTTAGTAACCATCTCAGTTATTAGATTAACTGTCACAGTATCACAGTGCTTATATTCAAGTAACCCTTATTTTACTTCATAATGTCCCCAAAGTGCAAGAGTAGTGATGCTGTAAGTTCACATATGCCAAAGAGAAGCCATAAAGCGCTTCCTGTAAGTGAAAAGGTGAAATTCTTGATTTAATAAGGAAAGAAAAAAAATTGTATGCTGAGGCTGCTAAGATCTTTGAAAAGAACACATCTTCTATCCATGGAATTGCCTAATGTATAACTTAAACTTTATCATAGGTATGTATGTACAGGAAAAAAACCATAGTATATACAGGGCTTGGTACTAGCCATGGTTTCAGGCTTCTGTTGAGGGCCACATTCCCCATGGATAAGCGGTCACAACTGTGTGTGCTATATATGAGGCTCTATTCTGAATTCTGGGAACGTGTACATAGCAGTGAGCAAAGTACATTAGCTTCTCCGTAGTTACACAGGGTCCAACAGAAGTAACACTGGACCCTGTGTGAATGTCTCGCTTGAGATGGACAGCAATATGAACATTTCACCTAAAATATCATACAGTGTGCTTGAGTGTGATATTGTTATGTTGCAGAATTACATGCTTATGATTTTTTTATATGTATGCTGTTCATATTTTGAAGTCTGGAATTAGAAATTCAAAGTATTTTGATCTCCTTAAAGGTGATGTTTGTGTTGCCTGCATGCTTATGATTTTGTAATAAAAGATATGGTATAGATTACCAGCTCGTTAAAAAGGGGCATTCTTTGCACTGGACCCTGTATTGTGGTGATTACTACTGTTATTCTTATGGTCATCATGGTTCTGACAACAGGCCTAGAGATTGAGTCTCTGCCAGAGAGAGTAGGCGAGGCTGAGCCAGCACACTAGGTCTGGGTATGCAGGAATGAGCCTGCTGGTGGGTGGAGCTGCAGAGGTCCAGCCTGCATGTCTGATGGGGCCGGCTGAGTGAGGATGACTGGAAGGCTGACTGAGGCAGAACAGCCCATAACTCAGTCATATGAGCCAGGAGCCGAGATTCAGAAATCCCTGGAAATTCAGAGGACTTGAATTGAGGTGGGACTGCATTTGGGACTAACAGGTGGGGCAGGGAAGGATCAGTCATGAGAAGGGAGGCAGGAGGGCAGGGACAGGCAGCTGCATGGTGAAAGGACTTTGGCCCAGGTGAAGGAGCTGGGAGACCTGGCTGAGATCAGAGGTGACTGCTGGGCAGAGAGGGCTGTTGTCTTTGGGGTGAATGAAGTGGCCCACGGGCAGCCTAAGAGCTAATTTAGTACTAGTAGGATGGCCCTTTGCCTCCCCGTTCCACTGCCAACCCCTGTGCTAGATCACAACTTTTGGCAAGCAGATCGTGAAGGAAAGTTGGGGAGGCAGGTCACGTCCATTAAATCTTCAAGGAGTCGATGAGTTACTGACGGCTCCAGGGTAGTGAGTCTCAGACTTTTTCCATCAGTAGCTCACTCTTAGCAAAGTAAAATACCTCACGTGTTCCCACCTACTAAAATGGAAACCCTTTGTTCTACAATGCCTCTTAAATTCCGTGGTCAACCATTATGATCACTTATTTGCACCTCTCATTTCATTGTTACTGTCTTGCAAAACCACGGCCAAAGTGAAACCCAATTCTCCATGTACTCCATGCCTGTCTGAGGGTACAAATACATCAGGACTGGTCTCACTTTAAATTCATGCCCAAAGTTTTCAAGGAGGCCTTCAGACGCTGCCAGGTCATCATCCTCTACTCCCATTAAATCCATATGGAGAGTTGGATTTAATGTTGGTCGTGGTTTTGCCATGACAGTGACAATGAAATGAGAGGTGCAAGTAAGTGATTATAATGGTTGACCATGGAATTCAAGTGGCATTCTAGAAAAGTGGGTTTCCACTTTAGTAGGTGGGAACGTATGCGATCTTCTACTTTGCCATCATCCTCTTCTGGATGACAACCAGAACCCTACCACCTCCCACCATATCCCTCTCCCTCCCTGCTGATGACCTTGTTTCCCTCTTCACCAACAAAGCTGAAGTCATCAGAAGAGAACTTCCACAGATGCGCCACCACATCTCTCTGCGTGCCTACATCTGCCCTCACGTCCTCACACCCTTGGCTGTAACCTGATGAACTTTCCACACATCCCTCTAGAGCCAACCTCTCCACCTGCACACCAGATCCTATCCCTTCTACCTACTCAAGGACATCGCTCCAGCCATATTGCCCACTTCTCCATCTTCAGTTGTTCATTCTCTCCTGAATCATTCCTATCAGCATAGGAGCACGTGATTATTTCTCCTGTTTTATAAAAACCTTCTCTTGAACCCACTTTTTCAACAACTTTGTGTTTATTCCCCATTTGCAGTAAAACTACTCCAGAAAAGTCCCTACGCACACTCTCCAGTTTGCTTGCTCTTATCTATCTTGTAAACAAGTTTGAGATATGCTTGACATATAAAAATTGTATACACAGGGTCCAGCACGAATAACACCTCTTTTTTATAAGCTGGTAATCTAGACCAAATCTTTTATTACAAAGTCATAAGCATATATGAAGTCCAAGCGTTACTTCTGCCGGGCCCTGTGTTTGAGGTGTACAACTTAATGTTTTGATACACATGTACATTGTGAAAAGACCACTACAATGAAGCTCAGTAACTTGTCCATTAATTCTAGATAGGTACCGTTTTATGTGTATGTGTTGAGAAGATTTCATTTAAGATCTATCCTAGTAGCAAATTTCAAATATATAACACAGTATTGTTACCTGTCGTCACTGTATTATACATTAGATTTCCACAATTCATTCATCTTGCATAACTGAAACTTCCTACCCTTTAATCAACATCTCATTCTCCTCCCCTCCCCACCCCTACCACCCCTGGCAACTGTTGTTCTAGTCTCTGCTTCCATGAGATTGACTATTTTAGGTTCCACTTATAAATGAGATCATGAGATCTTCCTGTGTCTGGTTTATTTCACTTAACATAATGTCCTCCAGGTCCATCATGTTGTCACAAATGGGAGGGTTTTCTTCTTTATTTAAGGCTGAATAATGTCCTATTGTGTATGTATGTGTGTGTGTGTGTATATATATATATATATATATATATATATATATATATATCACATTTTTCATCCATTCACTCTTCAATGGACATTTAGGTTGTTTCCATACCTTAACTTTTGACCAAGATTTAATTTCGTTCTTCTTTAGGTGGATATCCCATTTCCCCAGCTCCATTTATTGAAGATATTATGCTTTCTCCATTTTGAGTTCTTGGTATAAATGTGCAGACTCCTTCCATTCTCTCTTAAAACCACTCCAATCAGCTTTTTGCCCTGAATACTCAACAGAGTGCTCTTGTCAGCCTTCATATTGCTGGGTCCAATAGTCAAGTCTCGGTCTTGACCACTTAGTCGATCAGCTACATTTGATACAAGTTGATCACTTTTTCCTACTTGGTATGTATTCTTCACTTGACTTCCAGAACAATACACTCTCTTTGTTTTCCTTTCATCTCCTAAGTTGCTGCTTCTTGGTCATCTTTGCTGGTTCTTCCTCATGTCCTTGATCTTTTAGGGTTGATGTACCCCAGGGCTCAGTCCTTTGACCCCCTTCTTTCCCTACATTAATTATTTTGGTGATCTCACCAGACCTCATGGCTTTGCATATAAAATATCCCTGATGATGCCCACATTTATATTTATACCTCCAGCCTTCAGGTCTCTACTTGGATGATATCTCAAGCTCAACATGCTTTCCTGATCTGCCCTATGCCCACGCCTACCTCATAAACCTGCTCAACCCACAGCCGTTTCTATCTCACTTAATAGAGGAACTCCATCCTTTCAATTGCTTAGGTTTGACACCTCCATGGCTATCATCTTGGTTGGCGCCTCTATCATTTCTCTCCTGCGTCACTCTCATAACCTCCTAATTACTTTCACCTTTGTCTTTCTGTAGTCTGTTCTCAAAACAGCGGCTAGAGGGAGTCTTTTCAAATTTAAATCATTCCTCTTCTCAGAACCTTGCAGTGACCCCCATTTCCTTAAGGCCCTACAGGTTCTGCCAACGCCTCTCACCTCCTCCTACTCTTCCTCTTATTTATTCCATTCCAGCCTCCTGACCTCATGTAGTTCCTCAGACCCTCCAGGCATGCTCTACTTTACAAACTGTATGGTCTCTTCACTCTGCTGGGATGTTCCTTCCCCAAATAGCTACATGACCCACTCCCTCACCTTCCTCAAATCTTTGCTCAGATGTGACTATCTCCACGTGATCTACTCTGATTCCCATATACAGTATACAACCTGCCTCTACTCTTTACCTTGTCCTTTATTTCCATATTGTTATGGCATACTATGGAATTTCTTATTTTTAAATGTTTATTGTTTATAGTTCTCCCCCTGATAGAATCTAAGTTCCAGGAAGGCAGAGCTTTCTTGTTTGTTCACCGCTGAACGATGGCTGGCATGAAGTAAGTGCACAGTAAATATTGGTTGGATGAATGCACAGAAAAACACTGTTCCTGCTATGGGAAGACCTCCATGAAGGATGTCAGTCATCTGTGCATCTGTCTGTCTATCTACCCACCCAGCCCGATCATTCCAAAAGTGTGTTTTGAGCACCTGGTTACTTTTTACCTTATGCTTTGGATTGTGGGAAATGGTGTCTGCTCTAAAAGAACTCCAGTCAAATTAGGGGGGAAAACCCAGACACAGGAATCATGAAATAGAGCTGGTTACTCTAAGCCAGAATTAAAAGCGTAGACATCGTCACTGCCGAGGGCTGGTGACAGGGTTGGTAGCGCCGAATTTATGGCCTGGCATGCTAATGGATTTGAGGCTCTAAAGCTCAAAGTGCCCTTGCAGAACAAGCCCACATCCTGCATGTCCTGGGGATGGTGAGGATGTGCTGGGAGGGGCAGGCAAATGGCCTTTGACAGGCCTGGGACAGGGCAGCCTAAACTGGAAGCCCCAAGGCTGAGGCTGAGAGAGGAGGTGCCACCCTGCCTGTTTCTTATGTTTTGCCTGGACCCCAGGGCTCTCTCCCCAGGACAGAGGGGAAATGTTTAGCCCTGAGACAAGGGTGACATCCAGCTGCCTGTATTCAGGGAACTGCCCCCTCCCTGAAAGGCAGTGTCATCGACACTTGTGGACTTCCCAGCAGCAGCAGTGGGACATGAGAGGGGAGAGGCCGGGCCCTGGGCGTCCTCAACCTGGGACCCTTCTCACTCCTGACTGCACCAGACTCAAAAAAGAAAGTGGTCCCTATCCTCTGTCCCAAACCAAACAGCTCACGGCTGGCCAGCTCACCAAAACGAACAAGCCAGGACCCCTTAGATGTGCAGAAGCGGAATGGGTGACACCCAGCCCATCTTGCCCCTCTCCTTTGTGCTGTCACCCAGCCAAGGCTGGTGGGGAGGGGAGGAGGTGAGACATACAAACACATCTGGAGGTGCTTCACTGAGTGGGGGACTCAGGGAACGAGGCAGCTTGGAAAATTCCGCGTCTCCCTGTTTGGCATCAGCGGGCACAGCCCAAGCCACACAGTCGTGGTGGGGAGGGTGGAGGGCCGGGGAGTAACTCTCCCAGCTCTCACCTTCTCCACGCGGAGCTCTTGGTGGGTCTCTTAACACCATGTAGCTGTTCACATGGGGACAAGAAGAACTCAGTCCTCAGAGCAGGCACGAGAGTTTAAATCACTGAAATGATCGTCATTTTGCTCACAGGGCCCAGCGGTTCTATTGCTTTGGCTTTTAGTTTCCTGCCATTTCAGAAACTCTTGTCCTCCAGGCCTCTCGATGAATCTTACCTTCCTTACCAAGTGCTTCCTACATACTGTACGATTTTTGACACAAATGAATCATGCTTACTGTAGAAAGGACAGAACAGAGAAATTAAAAGAACATTCCCATCACCCAGAAGCCCTTCCCCCCCCCCCCCCCCCCCCCCCCCCCCCCCCCCCCCCCCCCCCCCCCCCCCCCCCCCCCCCCCCCCCCCGCCACATACCTACCTTTGGGCACACGTCCGGCCTTACACACCTAGTCAAGTAATTGGCTGCACTGTTAGTCGCGTGGGCTCGCCCCGGCCCCTCCCCTGTTGTGAGGCTCTGCATTTCCTGCCTGGGAGCTTCTGGTGGAGGAGGAAGCAGGAGCTGCCCCTCTGTCTCGGAAGGCCCAGGCTCCCTGCAGACCCGCGTTCTGACAGGTGTGCACAGGGCAATGGAAGGTGGTGCCCAGCCCTGGTCAGGGATGGAAGCTGCTGGAACCTAAATTGCAGGGAACCCGACCTGTCCTGGCAGCACCTGAAAAGGGAGCAGCACACTTCAGGGAAAAGACTGCTCCCAGGGGATGGGCCAAAGGCACCTCAACTGAAGAGCAGCACCCCATTCTGCCATCGCACGAACAGCCCGGTGTCCACAGGGGCGCGTGGGCTTGACTACGAGACCGTCAGTGCAGCCTTGAGGGCCAGGAGGCTGGAGGCCGCCTTCTGTTTTCTGGGCATCCCCTTAGCAGGCTGGATTCCCATTTGATGCTGGGTATGGAAGAGACCCCAGCGATGCCTGAAAGCGAATTTCCTGCCAGCCCAGCAGGGTGACACTTGGCGTCAGGTGATAGCATCTCTGAGCTTGTGGAGTACGTTTACACACTGTGCACGTGTGCGTTTGACATAGCGGGGCCATCCTGTTCGGTTACCTGTCTCCCCCTCTCAGCACTGTACCCTGCACATCCTCCCCTGCGTATGGATATGCACTCACATTATTTTTAATGGTCACATCCCAGGAATGTATGACAATGTACTCAACCAGCCGGTCTAAATACTCCCTAAGCCCGGCTCTCTGCAAGACCCCCGTCTGCAGCAGGCTGGGGGAGGGCCGAGAGTTCATCTCGCTGCTGCCATCAGGACCAGTGGGACGACTTTTAGGAGATAAAAATGAAAAACCTGGCAACGAGGAAAAGGGATAGAGGAAGTGGTAGCATTGGAGGAGGAGGAGGAGGAGGAAGGAAAAAGAAAGGAGAGAAAGGAAATTAAAAAGTCTGGAAGAGCTTGGCAGGTTATTGGAAGGTTCTGAACTGCTCCCTGGGATCAGCTTGCCCTGCCTTCCCCACCCTCTCCACCTGCCTTTCACCTGGGGCTCCTTCCTGTCTTGGGGACAATTAATAATGTGAGATGTCAGTTGTGACAGGCAGCTGTGCAGAGCGCGTGCTGGGCGTGGCAGGGGTGGAAGCTGCGCCAGCGGATGCGGGCTGCCCTCTAGCCCTGTTGGAAGCGCTTTGAAGCTGTTCAGGGGCCGCTTGCGTAGGTCAGATCACATGCTTCTCAAACTAGCTTGCAGCGACCCTGAGCCAGGGGGCCGTGTGCTGGCCAATCGCAGAGGCAGTCAGGCACAGACAGAGCATCAGGTGATACTTTGTGCCAGGAACTGTGCTGCGTGCTGGGGATGTAGTAGAAACCAAGTTCCCACCTAAGTGTCCTAGAGCAGTGGTTCTCAAAGTGTGGTCCCGGGACCGGCAGGCTCAGTGGTTCTCAAAGTGTGGTCCCGGGACCGGCAGGCTCAGTGGTTCTCAAAGTGTGGTCCCGGGACCGGCAGGCTCAGTGGTTCTCAAAGTGTGGTCCCGGGACCGGCAGGCTCAGTGGTTCTCAAAGTGTGGTCCCGGGACCGGCAGGCTCAGTGGTTC